>PVKP010016399.1:0-48248 GCA_004027715.1 Plecturocebus donacophilus
TGAACATATGTGTGCATGTGTCTTTATAATAGAGTGATTTATAATCCTTTGGATATATACCCAGTAATGGGATTGCTGAGTCAAATGGAATTTCTATTTCTAGGTCCTTGAGGAATTGCCACACTGTCTTCCACAATGCTTGAATTAGTTTACACTGCCACCAACAGTGTAAAATATTCCCATTTCTCCACATCCTCTCCAGCATCTGTTGTCTTCAGATTTTTTAATGATCGCTATTCTAACTGGTATGAGATGGTATCTCAACGTGGTTTTGATTTGTATTTCTTTAATGACCAGTGATTATGAGCATTTTTTCATATGTTTGTTGGCCTCATATATGTCTTCTTTTGAAAAGTGTCTGTTCATATCCTTCACCCACTTTTGAATGGGTTTGTTTCTTTTTTTTCTCATAAATCTGTTTTAGTTCTTTGTAGATTCTGGATATTAGACCTTTGTCAGATGGGTAGATTGCAAAAATTTTTTCCCATTCTGTTGGTTGCCAGTTCATTCTAATGATTGTTTCTTTTTCTGTGCAGAAGCTCTGGAGTTTAATTAGATCCCATTTGTCTATTTTGGCTTTTGTTGCCAATGCTTTTGGTGTTTTGGTCATGAAGTCCTTGCCTATGCCTATGTCCTGAATGGTTTTGTCTAGGTTTTCTTCTAGGGTTTTTATGATGTTAGGTCTTATGTTTAAGTCTTTAATCCATTAATTTTAGTGTAAGGTGTCAGGAAGGAGTCCAGTTTCTGCTTTTTGCACATGGCTAGCCAGTTTTCCCAACACCATTTATTAAACAGGGACTCCTTTCCCCATTGCTTGTTTTTGTCAGGTTTGTCAAAGATCAGAGGGTTGTAGATGTGTGGCATTGCCTCCGAGGCCTCTGTTCTGTTTCATTGGTCTATATCTCTGTTTTGGTACCAGTACCATGCTGTTTTGATTACTGTAGCCTTATGGTATAGTTTGAAGTCAGGTAGCGTGATGCCTCCAACTTTATTCTTTTTGCTTAGCATTGACTTGGCTATGCAGGCTCTCTTTTGGTTCCATATGAAGTTTTAAGTGATTTTTTCCAGTTCTGTAAAGAGGGTCAATGGTAGCTTGATGGGGATAGCATTGAATCTATAAATTACTTTGGGCAGTATGGCCACTTTCACGATATTGATTCTTCCTAACCATGAGCATGGAATGTTTTTCCATCTGTTTGTGTCCTCTCTTATTTCCCTGAGCAGTGGTTTGTAGTTCTCCTTGAAGAGATCCTTCACATACTTTGATAGTTGTATCCTGGGTATTTTATTCTCTTTGTAGCAATTGCGAATGGCAGTTTGTTCTTGATTTGGCTCTCTTCAAGTCTGTTATTTGTGCATAGGAATGCTTGTGATTTCTGCACATTGATTTTGTATCCTGAGACTTTGCTGAAGTTGCTTATCACTTTCAGGAGATTTTGGGCTGAGACAATGGGGTCTTCTAAATATACAATCATGTTGTCTGCAAATAGAGACAATTTGACTTCCTCTTTTCCTAATTGAATACTCTTTATTTCTTTTTCTTGCCTGATTGCTCTGGCTAGAACTTCCAATACTATATTGAATAGGAGAGTTGTGAGAGGGCATCCTTGTCTAGTGCCAGATTTCAAAGGGAATGCTTCCAGTTTTTGCCCATTCAGTATGATATTGGCTGTGGGTTTGTCATAAATAGCTTTTATTATTTTGAAATATGTTCCATGATATCTAGTTTATTGAGAGTTTTTAGCATAAAGTCTGTTGAATTTTGTCAAAGGCCTTCTCTGCATCTATTGAGATAATCATGTGGTTTTTGTCTTTGGTTCTGTTTATGTGGTGGATTACGTTTATAGACTTGCGTATGTTGAATCAGACTTGCATCACTGGGATGAAGCCTACTTGATCGTGATGGATAAGCTTTTTGATATGCTGTTGCAATTGGTTTGCCAGTATTTTATTGAAGATTTTTGCATCTGTGTTCATCACGGATATTGGCCTGAAGTTTTCTTTTTTTTTGTTGAGTCTCTGCCAGGTTTTGGTATCAGGATGATGTTGGTCTCATAAAATGATTTGGGAAGGATTCCCTCTTTTTGGATTGTTTGGAATAGTTTCAGAAGGAATGGTACCAGCTCCTTTTTGCACGTCTGATAGAATTCAGCTGTGAACCCATATGGACCTGGGATTTTTTTGGTTGGTAGGCTATTAGTTGCTGCCTTAACTTCAGCTCTTGTTATTGGTCTATTCAGGATTTCAACTTCTTCCTGGTTTAGGCTTGGGAGGATATAAGTGTCCAGGAATTCATCCATTTCTTCCAGGTTTACTGGTTTATGTGCATAGAGTTGTTGGAGGTAATCTCTGATGGTAGTTTGTATTTCTCTGGAATTGGTGGTGATATACCCTTTATTCTTTTTTATTGCACCTATTTGAGTCTTCTCTCTTTTCTTTTTTACTAATCTGGCTAGTGGTCTATTTTGTTAATCTTTTCAAAAAACCAGCTCCTGGATTTATTAAGTTTTTTGAAGGTTTTTTTGTGTCTCTATCTCCTTCAGTTCTGCTCTGATCTTAGTTATTTCTTGTCTCCTGCTAGCTTTTGAGTTTTTTTGATCTTGCTCCTCTAGCTCTTTCAATTTTGATGATAGGGTGTCAATTTTAGATCTTTTCTTGCATCTCATGTGGGCATTTATTGCTATAAATTTTCCTCTAGACACTGCTTTAAATGTGTCCCAGAGATTCTGGTATGTTGTCTCTTTGTTCTCGTTGGTTTCGAAGAACATCTTTATTTTTGCCTTCTTTTCATTGTTTATCCAGTCAACATTCAAGAGCCAGTTGTTCAAATTACATGAAGTTGTGGGGTTATGAGTTAATTTCTTATTTCTGAGTTCTAATTTGATTGCAGTGTGGTCTGATAGACTGTTATGATTTCCATTCTTTTGCATTTGCTGAGGAGTGATTTACTTCCAATTATGTGGTCAATTTTAGAGTAGCTATGTTGTGGTGCTGAGAAGAAGGTATATTCTGTGGTTTTGGGGTGGAGAGTTCTGTAAATATCTATTAGGTCTGCTTGGTCCAGATCGGAGTTCAAGTCCTGGATATCCTTGTTAATTTTTTGTCTCGTTGATCTGTCTAACAGTGACAGTGGAGTGTTAAAGTCTCCCACTATTATTTTGTGGGAGTCTAAGTCTCTTTGTAGGTCATTAAGAACTTGCTTTATGTATCTGGGTGCTCCTGTATTGGGTGTGTATATATGTAGGATCATTAGCTCTTCTTGTTGCATTGATCCTTTTACCATTATGCAATGCCCTTCTTTGTCTCTTTTGATCTTTGTTGGTTTAAAGTCTATGTTATCAGAGACTAGGAATGCAACTCCTTCTTTTTCTTTTGCTCTCCATTTGCTTGATAAATCTTTGTCAATCCCTTTATTTTGAGCTTATGTGTGTCCTTGCATGTGAGATGGGTTTCCTGGATACAGCACACCAATGGGTTTTGACTTTACATCGAATTTGCCAGTCTGTGTCTTTTGATTGGGGCATTTAGCCCATTTACATTTAAGGTTAATATAGTTATGTGTGTATTTGATCCTGCCATTTTGATGGTAGCTGGTTGTTTTTCCCATTAGTTGACACAGTTTCTTCATTGTGTCCATGCTCTTTACCATTTGGTACATTTTTGGAGTGGCTGTTACTGGTTGTTCCTATGTTTAGTGTTTCTTTCAGGAGTTCTTGCAAGGCAGGCCTGGTGGTGATGGAATCTCTGAGCAATTCCTTGTTCATAAGGATTTTATTTCTCCTTCGCTTATGAAGCTTAGTTTGGCTGGATATGAAATTCTAGGTTGAAAGTCCTTTTCTTTGAGGATGTTGAATATTGGCCCCACTCTCTTCTGGCTTGTAGGGTTTCTGCTGAGAGATCCACTGTCTGAGTCTGCTGGGATTCCCTTTGTGGGTAACCCAACCTTTCTCTCTGGCTGCCCTTAGCAATTTTTCCTTCATTTCAACCCCAGTGAATCTGATGATTATGTGCCTTGAGGTTGCTCTTTTTGAGGAATATCTTTGTGGTGTTCTCTGTATTTCCTGGACTTGAATATTGGCCTGCCTTGCTAGGTTGGGGAAGTTTTCCTGGATGATATTCTGAAGAGTGTTTTCCAGCTTGGATTCATTCTCTCTGTCACATTCAGGTACACCTATCAAACGTAGATTGGGTCTTTTCACATAATCTCATATTTCTTGGAGGCTTTGTTCATTTCTTTTTACTCTTTTTTCTCTAATCTTGCCTTCTTGTTTTATTTCATTGAGTTGATCTTCAGTCTCTGATATCCTTTCTTCTGCTTGGTCGATTCAGCTATTGAAACTTGTGTAAGCTTTGAGAAGTTCTCGTGTTGTGTTTTTCAGCTCCATCAATTCATTTATATTCTTCTCTAAGCTGTTTATTCTCGTTAGCATTTCATCAAATCTTTTTTTAAAGGTTCTTAGTTTCTTTGCATTGGGTTAGAACATGCTCTTTTAGCTCAGAGAAGTTTGTTATTACCTACTTTCTGAAGCCTGCTTCTGTCAGTTCATCAGACTCATTCTCCATCCAGCCTTGTTCCCCTGCTGGTGAGGAGTTGTGATCCCTTAGAGGAGGAGAGGCATTCTGGTTTAGGGTGTTTTCATCCTTTTGTGCTGGTTTCTTCCCATCTTTGTGGATTTGTCTACCTGTGGTCTTTGTAGTTGGTGACTTTCAGATGGGGTCTCTGAGTGGACGTCTTTTTGTTGATGATGAAGTTATTTCTTTCTATTTTTTAGTTTTCCTTCTGACAGTCAGGCTCCTCTGTTGTAGGACTGCTGGAGGTCTACTCCAGACCCTGCTTGCCTGGGGATCACCTGCAGCAGCTGCAGAACAGTAAGGGTTGCTGCTAGTTTCTTCTTCTGTTATCTTTGTCCCAGAAGGATACTCACCAGATGTCAGCCTGAGCTCTCCTTTATGAGGTGTCTCTTTGGATAAACAAAGGTTGGGGAACTGCTTGAGGGGACAGTCTGTCCCTTATAGGAGCTCACGTGCTGAGCTCTGAGCTCCATTGTTCCTTTCAGAGCTGTGGGGCAGGTACATTTAAGTCTGCTGCAGCAGAACTCATAACTGCCTTTTTTTCCCTGGTGCTCTGTCCTGGGAAGGTGGAGCTTTATTTATAAGTTCCTGTTGTGCTTCTGCCTTTTTTCAGAGATGCCCTGCCCAGCAAGGAGGTAGCCTAGTCACAGTCTGCCAGCAGAGGTGTTGCTGAGCTGCCGTGGGCTCTGCCCAGCTGCTGTGTGAACTTCGTTGAGGTTTTGTTTTTCGAGGTATAGTAAGAACTGTCTCAGTAATGATGGACTGTCTCTGTAATGGTGAACTGCCTCGGAAATGGCGGATTGCCTTGATGATGGTAGACTGCCTCAGTAACAGTGGACTCTCTCTGTAATGGCGGATTGCCTCGGTAATGGTGGACTGCCTTGGTAATGGCCAATGCCCTTCCCCCCACAGAGCTGGACCATCCCGGGTCCAGCTATGCTTGCTGTGAAACTCTCAATCCAGAGAGTTTCAGATTGCTGGTCTTTGTTGGGGTGGGACCCACTGAGCCAGATCACTTGGCTCCATTTCAGTCCCCTTTTTTCCAGCTGAATGGCTGACTGTCTGCCAGGCGTTCCAGGCATCAGTTGAATGGTGCCCAGATTTGTGTAAGTTTCTGTGTGGAGACCCGCTGCCTTGGCTGAAATAGCCATGCTGGAGACTTGTGGTGATTTTCTGCCTGGGAATCTCCTGGTCTGTGGGCAGTAAAAATTCCTTTGGAAATGCAGTGATCACTCACCCTCTGCATTCTTGCTGGGAACTGCACTCCAGAGCTGTTCCTATTTGGCCATCTTGGATTGTCTCCGATTACATCAAGCTTTCTTGTGGTAAAAACATTTAGGATCTACTTTTTAGCAACTTTCAAGTACACAGTACATTATTTTATTTTATTTTAGAGATAGGGCCTTGCTCTATCACGCAGGCTGGCATGCGGTGGTGCAATCTTGGCTCACTGAAACCTCCTCCTCCCAGGTGCAAGCAATTCTTGTGTCTCACCTCCTGAGTAGCTGGGATTACAGGAATGTGCCCCTACACCCGAGGCCCAAAGTACTAGGATTACCGGTGTGAGCCACCTTGCCCACCCCTGATCCTTCTATTTTTCCCCTTTTCCGCCACCTCGCCTGTCTAATTTTTGTATTTTTAGTAGAGACAAGGCCAAGGTTTTGCCTTGGCCTGTCAAAGTGCTGGGATTACAGGTGTGAGCCACTGCGCCCAGCACATGGTACGTTATTACGAGCTATAGTCACCATAGCTGTCCAGGAGATCTGCAGGACTTATTTCTCCACTACAACTGAGACTTTGTACCCTCTGTCCAGCATCTCCCCATTACCTTGCATAGCTTCTTCATAAACACTTCAGTATATATTCTGAAGAGACAGAACTTTAAATTACATAACTGTTATTCTATTATCTACCTAAGACAAATATGATCATATATCCAGTGTTCAAATTTCCCTGATAGTCTTTTTTTTTTTTTTTTTTAAACATTTAACTCATCTGAATGAGGATCCAAACAAGGTCCCACACATCCCATTAGTTGATATATTTTAAAGTCTTCTAAATGAATTATCCAGGACAAAATGTCAATAGTACTGCAATTGAGAGACCCTGCTATGGCATCATTTAAAAATGTATCTCTCTATTTTCTGTAAATGGATAGTTAGACAGCAGCACTTGATCAGATTCAGGATCAGATGAGGCAAGAGTATCTTATGAGTGTTTCTGGGCACTTCCTATGGCAGCACATCAGGGGCCACTTCCTGTCACGAAAAGCTTTCTCCTTTTCTGTGATGTTAGGGTTGATCTGTGAGTTTAGGTGTCAATGATCTGATCCTTCTTCTTCTTCTTTTTTTTTTTAAAGAACAAGATCTCTGTCCCCTGGGCTGGAGTGCAGTGGAGCAATCATAGCTCACTGTAGCCTTGAACTCCTGGGCTCAAGCAATCCTCTTGCCTCAGCCTCCCAAGTAGCTGGGACTACAGGTGTGTGCCACCATGCTTGGCTAATTTTTTTTTTTTTTTTTGTAAAAACGGAGTCTCGCTATGTTGCCGAGGCCGCTCTTGAGCTCCCAGCCTCAAGTGATCCTCCTGTTTCATCATCTCAAAGGGCTGGGATTACAGGTGTGAGCCACCTTGCCCAGCCCTGATCCTTCTATTTTAATGTTCCCCATCAGCTAATGATTCTAGCTTCTGTTAGTGATCATTAGGTAGATCAATGATTTCATATAGATTCTATTGTTGTTTCTATACTTGTTAGGTGTCATTCTTCTCTAAAGAAGGGCTTCCCTTCAATTATATCACAAGGAACAGTGTACACAAGAAGCTTTTCTTTTTTTTGAGACAGAGTCTTGCTCAGTCGCCCAGGCTGCAGTGTAATGGTGCGGTCTCGGCTCACTGCAACCTTTGCCACCTGGGTTCAAGCAATTCTCCTGCCTCAGCCTCATGAGTAGCTGGGATTACAGGCACCCGCCAGCACACCTGGCTAATTTTTTGTGTTTTTAGTAGAGGCGGGGTTTCGCCATGTTGGCCAGGCTGGTTTCCAACTCCTGACCTCGTGATCTGCCCGCCTTGGCCTCCCAAAGTGCTGGGATTACAGGCGTGAGCCACTGCACCCAGTCGATATTTTTCTTTTTTAAGGCCGTTATCAGAATAATGATTTAGTTATTTAGGATGTGCCCAAATAAAGGTTAGTGGTGAGGTTAGTTTTCTAAAGTGTCATTATAAACTTCGGAATCTTAGCATAAATGATGTGTGACAATTCAGCGTAGTTGTTGATCTTTCTGATGTGCACACTATTCCATGTTAGGCTAGTGGGAGCCTACTTAATGCAACCCGTGTCTTTTAGACGTGACCACAGTACCCTGCTTTGCTTTCTGGCATGACAAAGTGTTCCACATTCGCATTATACACTCTTTCTCTGACCTAGAGTTAGACATTTCTCCAAGGAGACCTCATTGTTTTTAGTAAGGATATGGTAGCTACATCACAATAGGTGTGCCCAGTTTTTAAAGGTTTGCCTGCATACATAGTGGTGACCCAAGTCTTGCACACAGGCATGATCAACTGCTGCTGCATATCTTACCAGGTGTATTTTATAAAAAATTCCACCCATTCCCCCTCAATCAGGATGCATGTTTGAAAGTTCCTTGAGGCCAGGTATGGTGGCTCACGCTTGTACTCCTAGCACTTTGGGAGGCTGAGGTGGGCAGATCGCTTGAGCTCAGGAGTTTGAGACCAACCTGGGCAACATGGCAAAACCCAGTCTCTACACAATACACACACAAAATTAGCCAGGCTTTGTGTTGCACACTTGTAGTCCTGGCTACTCGGGAGGTTGAGGTGGGAGAATCACCTGAGCCCAGGAGGTTGAAGCTACAGTGAGTGAGCTGTGATCGCACCACTGCACTCCAGCCTGGGCAACAGAGTAAGACCCTGTTGTTGAAAAAAAAAAAAAAAAAAAGAAAACTAAGTCCCTTGACTTTTGCAGACCTTGGCCAAGTCTGATTCTTAGTCTTTCTCATCTGGGATGAAGCAGATTTACTAACAAATGTTAGATTTTTTTCTCTCTTCCTCCTAAGCACTCCCACATGCAAAGATACTGTGGAGCTGCAGAGGTCGACCTGGCCAGCGCTGGCCCCCAACCCTGGCGTACTGTCTTGAGAGCCAAGGGTGGGAAGCTGCACCCCCCCTTCCAGATTGGTGCATGCCTTTGGGGAGTCTCTCCTCACATGGCAGACCTCCTAACTCAGGGCTGCTCATTTTGCTGTAAGATGTTGCCGGCAAGGACTGAGTCCTGAGCCCTCACACAGACTACAGAATAAAGCCACCAATAGCTGGATGACAGTCTTAGATGGCTTCCCTAGACTCTCCTTAACTCACTTCCTTGTCTGCTCCAGGTCAGCCTGGTCTCTCTGGGCCCCTAGTGGCTGAGAGGCCCTTATTGAGGCAAGCCTTGAGTGAGCAGGGCTCCTACCCATGTGGCGTCTTATGGACATGGCTGAGCTGTGGGCACCCTCAGCTGCCAAACCAGAGGCATCTAACAGAGTTTCAGCCTTGCAGTTATGAGGCAGGGGGAGTGACAAGGAAGGTCAATGATGGAGAAAACCCAGTGACATTTTATACGTTAGCGAAGTCAATTGCCAAGTGCCCAAAGCCTGTCTGAGTGTACTGTTTAAAGGGCAGGAAAAGATGCTTCCAGTTCTTACACTGTAAAAGTCATGCAGCTGGCCCTTTGCTGGGGACATCCTCACCGCATCCGTCCCGCTGCCTGCCTGGCCTCCCTTGCACTCACGGGCTGCACTGGGACAGGCGTTCTGCCGAGCTGCCCTCACAGTGGATTCCACACATTCTCTCTCACAAATCTCAAGACTGACTTTAAAAAATTCCTAACATCAGCAGTCTTTAAGTCCTATCTGAGAGTAAAACACCGTTCATGTGTCTACTGAGCGTTACTTATTTGCAGCTGGGTGAAAATCACAGCTGCCTCCTTTCTGGCACTGGGGAACGGATGAAAGCCAGGAGAACTGTGTGGGTGTCACTTTTATGTAAAACAGATCCTTGCGGTGCAGGCTTTTTCCTACCAAGCACTTCACTGCCTTTGGTAAAGACAGACGCCCCATGAACCAGGGAGCCAGATGATGCTACCTAGAATAAGAAGGGACCTAACAAATTTCAACACTGTCATTTGTAGCTACCCAATCCCTTTCTTTCCAGTGAAATCTAGCCCAGACCTCCACTCTACAAAGCAGAGCAAAATTGGCTGAATGGGGCCGAGGCACCAGAGCTAAGGTTATTGGTCTCTTTCCCATGGCCTGTCCCCACGGCAACTGCAGGATTCCAAGAAGGACTTTTGGAGAAATGCTGATGGCAGACAGTATGGCAAACCTACCCTGACTTTTGGCCCCCTTCCCCAGTCACCCCTGCAAGCGCTGAATAAGTGAGATAATGGTTGGAGTCTGAGAACAAAACAAAACAGGGAACCCAGCGGCTACAGAAGGTGAGTGGAGAACAGGACCCCTCACCTAGGGGACAGGTATGGGCAGAGAGTAGAGTCCTTTTCTCCCTCCTGTGAAATGCCTCTCCATGGAAGCATCACACCCCAGAAAACAACAAATAGCAGCAGCAGCCGCCCGGTGGCTCCTGGAAAGGGGGTAAGATCAGGGCTGCATTCCATGCACACTGGGGTAGGTGCGTACAAAATACGTGCAGGTGGATCTGCCAGCGTCACGGAATTTCCTCTCCCCAGCCTTCTGCTCTTCAAAGGCGAGCTGACTGCAATTCTGGGAGATGGAACTTAGGCCAGGATGGAGGTATGTGGAGGTTCCCTGAGGGCAAGGTCACAGGCTAACCTGTGGCAAATGGGGAGTGGTTGGGTCCAAATGGCAACACCAGAGGATCTCCCACCCTTGGTGTTTTCCCCGCCCTCCTGCTGACCCACCAGGGATTCAGTATCTCTCACCATGAATACGCATCACTAGCCAAGATAGTCAAGATCCCCAAGAGAATATGAGACCAAGGGGAAAATATAATGAGACATGATAAAAGGTGGTAGTCGGCTGGGTGCAGTGGCTCACGCCTGTAATCCCAGCAATTTGGCAGGCTGAGGTGGATGGATCACTTGAGGTCAGGAGTTCGAGACCAGCCTGGCTAACATGGTGAAACCCCATCTCTACTAAAAATACAAAAATTAACCAGGTGTGGTGGCAGGTGCCTGTAATCCCAGCTACTTGGGAGGCTGAGGTGGGGGAATTGCTAGAACCTGGGAGGCAGAGGTTGTAGTGAGCTGAGATCACACCATTGCACTCCAGCCTGGGCAACAGAGAGAGACTCCATTTAAAAAACAAAAACAAAAACAAAAAAAAAAAACAAAACAAAAAGAAAAAAGGTGGTAGAATTAACACCAACGTTATAGTAAAATAAATGTAAGTGGATTAAACTCATCAATCCAAAGACAGTTTTGCCAATTAAATTGTAAAAATAATATTTAACAGTATGTTGTCTATAGGAGATTTAAGAGGTTATAGAAATGTTGATTAATATTTTTCATAGTATTCCTTTATTATCTCTTTTGTTTTTTATTTTTCCATAGGTTCTCAGGGTACAGGTGGTATTTGGTTACATGAGTAAGTTCTTCAGTGTTGATTTGTGAGGTTTGGTGCACCCATCACCCGAGCAGTGTATGCTGCACCATATTTGTAGTCTTTTATCCCTTGCCCCACTTCCACCTGTCCCCCCAAGTCCCCAAAGTCCATTGTATCATTCTTATGCCTTCGAGTCCTCATAGATTAGCTCTCATATATCAGAGCATATGATGTCTGGTTTTCTCTTCCTGAGTTAGAAAGGTTATAGAAATATTTAATATTAATATCAGACAAAAGAGAATTTTAAAACATCAAAGTGGACAAGCAGAATATTAGGATATTATATTTTGGTAAGAGGAACAATATGTCAAGAAGATACAATAATAAAGATAAACTTATCAATATAGCCTCAAATACATAAAGTAGCTACTAACAGGACTAAAGGGAGAAATAAATAAATCAGCAGTAGTAACCAGAAAATGTTATATGCTCCTCTCAGAATCTGACAGATAAAGCATGAAAAAAGGGAAGATGTAAACTGTCCAATGAACTGTATTTATTTATAGACACATATATGTAGCATATATACATATATATTTGCAACAATCAATCCTGTAGTAAGCCACAAAAATGCCATAGTTTCAAATAATTTATATCATCGAGATCATAGTTCTTTGATGATAATGTAATAATTAAAATAATTAAAGGACAAAAGAATAACATCTTCCCTTCTGTTCATTTGCTGGAAGCTAAAGAAACTCACTACCAAAGCCAAAAGATTCTCGGCTTAAAGAAGAACACAAGAGAAACTTTAAAAACATACTTAGAACTAAAATTTAAACAATGAAAACCTTAAAAATTGTGGGAGATAAAGTAGTACTTAGAAGAAAATGTATAGCTTTAAATCACTCATCCAGGCCTAGAGAGGTGGCTCACGCCTGTAATCCCAGCACTTTGGGAGGCTGAGGCAGGTGGATCACCTGAGGTCAGGAGTTCAAGACCAGCCTGGGCAGCATGGTGAAACCCCGTCTCTACTAAAAATACAAAAATTGACTGGGTGTGGTGGTGGGTGCCTATAATCCCAGCTACTTGGGAGGCTGAGGCAGAAGAATCTCTTGAACCCGGGAGGCAAGGGTTGCAGTGAGCCAAGATCGTGACACTGCACTCCAGACTGGGTGACAGAGCGAGACTCCCTCTCAAAAAAAAAAAAAAGGAAAAAGAAAAAAAAAAAAAAATCACTCATCCAAAAAGAAAAAAAAAAAAAAAAAGACTGAAACAAGAGTGAATTAAAAGAAGAAAAAAGGAAAAAATAAAGATAAAGCTAAAATCAATGAGATAGAGTACAAAAGAGAGTGAGAGAAAGAGACGATTAAGAAAGTTCTAAATTTACTCTTCAAAAAGATTAGGGAATACACCATTAATCCAGCCCTCCTAGACAAAAAATATAAAAGAGGATGGAAAGAAAACGTCAAATGAAGAGGATAACTGCAGGCTGAATGAAGGGCAGGAACATCCATTGGGTGCACCACAGTTGGACTGGGATGAGGAGGGTGTCCCCATAGTGCGGGGCGGGTAGCGTGGTCTGGGTGTCAGGGCTTAAGAGCGGTGAGGAGGCCTGTGCTGGGGAGCAGGTGGCTATGAAGAAGGGAGATGGCTTACATGCAGAGGGATGGAAGAAGTAGGTAAGTAAATCAAGGACAATGAAAGTCAAGTTTTCTCACTGTTAGGAGAGGGGGATTTTAAATATGGAAATGGAAAAAAAATTCACCTCTGTGGTATTGAATTGGAATCGGTGGTGCCACTGTGAACTCTTGTGTTTTCCATATACAAATATAGATAGATATAGAGAATTTTATTAAGTAAGATTTATCCAGGAATGAAAGGATGGTGCAATGTTAATGTGTCATACTACACTGGTGGATGAAAAATAGTTTTTTCATTAAAAAAACTGTATATATAATTACATATAATTCACACAACATTGAGAAAGTTGTGCGAATTATACATAATTAATTATAATTATACAGTTTTATTATTAAGTTATTGATTATACATAATTATTATTGACTGTTCTTTAAAACTCACAGAGTATCAGAATAGAAAGGAAATAGAATATAGGAAAAATGTAAAAAATATCACACTGGCAGAGAAACACTGAACACACCGTTATAAGACTGGAAAGTCAGCAAATACAACTGCTAGCAAGACTGCAGTGAAAGGATTGTGGAGGACCTAGCCTCTACCTTAACACAGGACAGAGCAGACCTGGCAGGGTAGAAACAAACTGTCAGGACCAACAGAGACTCGTACAGAGTTCAACAAAGATACAGCATAACCAGTGTATATCTACGTTGGCACTAACCAACTAGAAAATACAATAGAAGATAGATGTCATTTATAATAGTAGTGCCAACTATAAAATTTGGGAATTAAGTTAACAAAGAACACAGAAGAATTTTATTGGAAAAGATTAAAACTCTATTACAGGGCACAGAAAGCAGTTGAATACCTGGTGATATGCTATGATCATTATACAGGATTACTAAAAATTGTAAAGATGTCAATTTTAATGAAATGAATTATACATTCACTACAATGCCAATAAAAATTCCATTAAGACCTTTTCAACTACTTAACAATTATAAAATTTATACACAAGAATAAAAAGCTGGATCACAAATAACTAAGTCAATTCTGAAAAAAAGAAGAGTGAAGTTGTTAAGGGGTTGGGAGGAGTTGCTCGTTCCACTAAGTACTGAGACATGCTATAAAGCCACAGTGAAAGTTGGGTGCAGTGGCTGGCACCTGAATTCCCAGTACTGGAAGGCCGAGGTGGGTGGATCACCTGAGGTCAGGAGTTTGAGACTAGCCTGGCTAACATAGGAAAACCCCATCTCTACTAAAAATACAAAAATTAGCTGGGTGTGGTGGCAGACGTCTGTAGTCCCAGCTACTCCAGAGGCTGAGGCAAGATAATCTCTTGAACCCAGGAGGCGGAGGCTGCAGTTAGCCAAGATCGTGCTACTGCACTCCAGCCTGGGCAAGACAGAGTGAGATTCCATCTAAAAAAAAAAAAAAAAAAAAAAAAAGCCACAGTAAGATAAATGGTGAGATAATGCAGGAATAGACAAAAAGACTGAAGCCATAAATTGAGTGCTCAAAAATAGACCCATGCTTATACTGAACTGGATATGTGATACAGGTGATGCTACAAATGAATGAACAAAGGGTAGATTGTTTAGTGGGTGGTGATGGAAAAACTGCCTGCTTTAGGGAGATAACATTGGATCCCTATCTCATGCCATATACAGAGGTGAACTCCAGATTAGAGGCCTAAGGGTGAAAGATAAGACTAAAGCTAAAGTAAGAAAATATGAGAGAATAACTTTGTGCTTCAGGAATGAGAAAGAACTTCTTAAATTTAAATAAGACTACCCATAGTAGAAACTACATAGCAAAACTCACAATTGACTACGTCAAAATTAAGGATTTCTGTTCAATGAAGAATACCACAGACAAAATTAAGAGAGGGTTGAACAAATGAGAGATGACTTTGACACATCAAACTGACTAGGGAGACTAAAAAGGAAAAGATAGGGAACTCAACAGGAAAAAAAGAGAAATGTAAATTTGAACAGATAAGCAACATAACAATAAAACACAGATTTATACTATCAGATTGATAGAACTGATTGATTGATAGATTGATTTATACTATCAGATTGAATGAAGAAATAATAGCTTGTGTTGGAAAGGATATGGAGAAATGGGAAAACTCAACTACTACTGCAGGGAGGGGTGCCTAAAGTGGAATACTCCTGGAGAACAATACCAAAACAGTGAAGTTAAATATGGCAGCGTCCTATAACCCAGCACTCCCACTGATGGATACTGATGCATGAAGCTCTCTGACGGGCTCATACGGAGATGAGTACGAGGATGTCCATCCCTGCACTCTTGGCTGGGTAGGCAGCTGGAGGCAACATTAAGGGAATGGAAAAGTAAAATGGAATCCCAAGCAGCCATTAGCAAAGAGGTAGCACACGCAGCAACATGGAGGCATCTTAGAACCAGTGTTCAGTGAAAAAAGAGAGTGGTAATATCGTTTATGTAAATTAAGACATATACTCACAAAACAATATGTTTTGCAAAGATGCATACATATTCAATTTATAATACCGAACATATTAGAGAGTGGGTGCCTAATGGAGGAAGGAAGGGGATAGGAGTGGAGATTAGAAATGAAAGGGAAATATTCAAAACTAGCCGCTGAGTCCATGCTTTGATTGCATGGATCTGTGCTGTGCCTCTTACTAGCTCTGTTACTTTGGGCAATTAACAACGTCTCTGGTTAAGTGTCCCCATCCCTAAAAAGGGGCGGGTAACTGATAGCCAAAGACTGGCTCCAAAAATTCTGCCCCACCGTGTCTGCGTGTAGCTCCTCCCGCAAGAGGTGGGCCTGTGACTGCTTTGACCAATAGGGTACGGAGTAAGTGCTGCCCTGGGGCTGCCCAGCTCTGTGTTTTAAGCAGGAGCCTTGGGCCGCCATAGCCGTTTCAAGGCGCGTAGAAAAGGATGCTACGTGGAGATGCAGGCCACGTGGTGCAGCACTGTGCCATTGGACTGTGTAAAAGACACTTGGCAGAGGCCTGCCCAGCTGAGGCCAGACCAATGCGTGGAATAATGAGATACAATAAAGTAGTTGTTTTGGACCACTAAGTTCTTTCACCTGGCACCTGGTAAGGTTATGAGGATTAAGTAAGGTAATCTTATTTTTTTCTCTTTTGACACAGGGTGTCGCTCTGTCACCCAGGCAGGAAGTGCAGTAGTGCAATATCGGCTCACTGCAGCCTCGACCTCCCGGGTGCAAATGATCCTTCCACCTCAGCCTCTTGAGTAGCTGGGACCACAGGTACACACCGACACACGTGGCTAGTATTTTGTATTTTGTGTAGAGACGGGGTCTCACCATGTTGCCCAGGCTGGTCTCAAACTCCTGGGCTCAATCCATCTGCCTACCTCTGCCTTCTAAAGTACTGGGATTACAAGCGTGAGCCACCGGGCCTGGCCAGGAGGTAATTTTTTTTAAAGTGCTGGGTAGGGCCGGGTGCGGTAGCTCACGCCTGTAATCCCAGCACTCTGGGAGGCGAGGGGGTCTGATCACGAGTTCAGGAGTTCGAGACTAGCCTAACTGACATGATGAAACCCTGTCTCTACTAAAAAAAAAAAAAAAAAATACAAAAATTAGCCAGGTGTGGTGGTCGTGTGCCTGTAATCCCAGCTACTCGGGAGGCTAAGGCAGGAGAATTGCTTGAACCTGGGAGGTGAAGTTTGCAGTGAGTTGAGATCCCGCCACTGCACTCCAGTCTGGGTGAGAGAGCAAGACTTTGTCCGCCCCCAATGGCCACCCCCCGACCAAAAAAAATTAAAAAGTGCTGGATAGTGCATGGCTCAAGGGAAAGGCCTGGTACTATATATGTATTTATGGAATAAAAAAGAACAAGGACCTAATAGAAATGGTGTCATGACCAAAAATGTATGATTAACTTAATTCCTTGCACATGATGTTCACAGATAAGCTAAAACCTCTGATAGGACTCATATATTGATTTCCTTGATGGGGAAATTATGGCCGTGATTGATAGATGAAAAGGATATTCCAAAAAAGAGAGTGCCTCAAAATGTAGCAGGGCTCCCTGAGCCAACTATCCTGCTGTTGTCTTTGTGCACAGAATTCAGAGCCTCAAGAAGGCACTGGATGTATGAGCTCGGTGATTCATGAATGTCTCATTTCTGGGAACACAGACAACTGATGGGCTATATTCGTTTTCTTCTGTAGCACTAGACCCAGAACTAGCAAATTTTTATCTGTAAAGAATTATCAATTAACCCTAGGTCTCAGTATCAGGAAATGCAAGGAAAACAAAAATCTATCCATAATTCAGAGATCTCAATCAAATCAGTAATTTCAACCTCTAGAAAGTTCTCATAACAATTCTTTTTATTCGCAAGCACAGTGCACAATAGGTGTCTGTTGATTATTTTATATTAATCCCTCTTCTTTTTGAATAAGAATTAAAACAATTTGTTTATGGCCTTTGAAATCCATTATTAAAATTGTTCTTTGAAATCCTGGCTACGGCAAAATAACCTAGACGGTAGCAACAGTGAGTGGAAGGATAGAAAGGGAAGGGCACCGCTGTTCACTTGTGAAAGGGAAGCTAAGCCTTGTGAATCTTACAAGGACTATATGAGGTAGACACTAACCCCATTTTACAGAAGCAAAAACCTAGGCTTAGATAGATGGGGTCACTTGTCTGCAATCTGTAGCTGAGACATTGTGGAGCCAGGATTCAAACTCACATGTTCTTGGCCGGGCATGGTGGCTCACACCTGTAATCCCAGCACTTTGGGAAGTTGAGGCAGATGGATCACTTGAGGTCAGGAGTTTGGGATCAGCCTGGCCAACATGGTGATATCCTATCTCTACTAAAAATACAAAAATTAGCCAGGTGTGGTGGTGGGCACTTGTAATCCCAGCTACTTGGGAGGTGGAGGTGGAAGAATTGCTTGAACCTGGGGGTGGAGGTTGCAGTGAGCCGAGATTGTGCCTCTGCACTCTAGTCTGGGTAACAGAATGAGACCCTGTCTCAAAAAATAAAAAAAAAGGTACACAAAAATCCTTCACGTACTCTTACTCCCTAGGTGGTTCTCTTCCACTCTATCATGTTGGGAAGAGGAGCCAGGATCACCCCAGAATGACTGCAACAGCAAGGGGAAGGCAGAATGTCCTAAAGCCAATTCCTAGACACTGAGACTTTTGTGAAGCCAAAGAAAGGGTGTCTCATCTCACCAATAAAAGAAAACAACAAAATGGGTGGATTGTAGCCCATGTATTTCTGCAGAACTGACACATTTTAGGAGAGTGAGCAGTTGCCCAGACGTCACTAGCCATAGTGCCAACTTCTCATGACTCCAACCTCAGCAGCGCCAGGCTCCACGTGGTCCATCTGCCAGAAAGCAGATCTTCATCTATTTGTGTGCGAAGAATGATGTGAAGCCAGGTTCATCATGGTCCTCAACTTCTTATCCTAAAATAAGCCTGAGCCTTGTCCCCACATGCTGGCTCAACTCCCATTCTACTTCAGAGATCAGAATCACAACTCTACATTTCTCAGCTAGCACTAGGGACTACAAGCTGTGTGGCAGATCTTCAGGCAGCTTCTAGGAACATTCTGGATTGAAGTGGAAAGGAAGCATTTCCTGCATTCATTTCCTCGCTGGCTTTCCTACTCAGGTTCTTTGGGTCTTGGGTCATTTCCTAGTGTGGGCAGCTCCATAAGCTGTGTGGTGTGTCAGGCAAGGCTGAGGGGATTTAAATATGAAAGAAAGATGCACCGTGCAGGCGCAGACCCAGAGCCCGGCCAGGGTCAGTGCCCCATGGGAACAGCAAGGACTTGGGAGGAAGCGGGACCAGAAGCTGGCTGCCCAAGTCAGTTGAGCAGCTGGGTCAGTTGGGCTGCTGCTTCACTTCCATTTTCTCCTTTGGCTCCTCCATGCCCCAGATGAGTTCCTCTCACTAAAAATGAAATGCCTATAGTTACAGCTCCCTGAAAGTGACAATCCATAGCAGGGCCAAGGCACTTGGGGCAGGGGAGACTAGGACAACGAAAGACAAATCAAAGTAACTTTCAAATCATGCTGTTTATTTTTCCTTAATGGATTTTACAGCTCATCTGTGTCTCTGCTCAGTTCTCTGAGGGGCTGTAGAATTTGTGTCAATGCCCTGTGTCCTCTGTCCTTCCCCAAATGAGCACACATGCAGGGCAGGAAAGAACACACTGGATTTGCCTTAGTTGTTAATTCACCCTCTAGCTTCACTGTGACACACATTTGTCTCTACATGATATGCTCAAGAAAAACGATTAGGACAGAATCACAGCAAGGAGTGTGGAAGAGAGGAGTTTTGTAAAAAGTCCGTGCAAGAGAAGCAATGAACCACCAGGGTCCTTTACCTAAAGGACCCTCACTCTTCATCTCTTCCTTTTCATTCTTGATCTTTCAAAAAGAAAGAAGCACAAGAAGAGGACTAGGCTAGCAAGGCCGCTGGTAAGCTGCAGGGTGCTCTGCGCCCATTAAGAAAAGGCACCCCTTCCTGTAGGAGGCGGAGCCCTTTCCATAGGGCATGGCTTGGAGAGGACGAAATATTCTCCAAGAGTTCAGAATCCCCGATGGGCCCTGATGCCAAAGGAGAGCATAGCCTCTCACAGGGAGGTCCCAAGCTGGTGACCTGGGAAGGGAGGCACTGATGCTGTGCCTGGCTGCCAAGGGTGTCCTGACCACCACCCCACACACAATCTACTCTTTGTATCTTAGACTCTGCTTTACTTCACAGGGCAGGGATGCAAACATGAGAAAAAGGTGTGGCACAGGCACAGCATTAATGTGCAAACCCTTCCTAGGTGAGGATCCCCAGTGAACTGCCTGGGACCTGGCTGCCTTTGATGGTGTCATTATATCTCATCTCATGAACCAAGACGGCAGGAATTCTCTGCAGACAGTACCTCGACAGGAAATCCTCCTGGGAATCCGCCGCTTCCTTAATTCATGGAAGAAGCAGGGAGGAGAAGGGGTATGGTCCTCTCATGAATGTTGTGCCATTCAGTTGAGAGGTGTCACAGGTTCACCTGACAGCTCAGGGACTAAGGCCGGGTGGACGTCATTTATCAAGTATTATTACAGGGCTGCAATTCACCAGCTACCAAGTTGGACTCTTTGCTCTGGAAATTTAATGTGTGGCAGCTGCGTGCAGCCGGTGGTGTCCAGCATTTTAAAAAGGTCAATTAAGAAGCGGTTCATGGTGGTGGAGCTAATGACAGCTCAGGGGGGTGAGCAGGGCCGGTAAACAGAAGGGCTGAGACGTATATTACTGGAATTGAAGTGTCCAAGTGAAGCGTGGTGGGGAGGAAATCTATTGTCACAAGCCATAAAGCACATCTGAGTTTTGCAGCGAAGAGCAGTACAGCTGTTTCCCTCCCCGGGCAGCGCTGAGGGCAGCCTGTGAAAGGAGGGCTCGCCGACAAAGGGGACACCTGCATCAGCTCCATCAATTTGCAGACAAAAATCGCTACCCTCCTCGCTGCCTGTTCCTTTGCACTTCTCGTTTTCCCACTTGGGGAGCACAAGGCAGATGCTTGGAGTGATATTCAGAATGTGGGTCGTGTTCTAGAATTCCATATTTTAAGCATTCCCGAAGCAGGGCTCCGCCCCTCCTCGCCGCGGGTGGGCGGGCGGACAGCCGGAGCCTGAGAGTCAACCCCAGCCAGCGCTCTCCTCGGAAGGCATCCGCTCCTGCCTCGGCGCGCGCACAATGCAGGCTGCGGATCAGACCCTTTACACTGCGACGGATAAAAGAGGGACACGAAACCCTTAGAAAAAGTCTATTTCGGCCTGTGACAGAATTGGCTCATGGTTGGGGGAAGGCACTGTGTGGGGCTCCTTTTTTTAAAAAAATCAGACAAAGGGGTCTTACAATAAGTGCAGGGCTGCTAGGACAAGCTTTTTTGCCACATCTACCTGTCAAGCTAGAAATTCAATAGAGCAATGGGAATGCTAATTGATATGCAAAACAGGTCTAGGGTTCCTAGAAATGTCTAATGATCCTCCAATTCATTACGAATGCAGAATTAAGACATGCACTAAATGAGATGGGAGTGAGAACATCAACCTTTTTGCTTTTCCTTCTTTTCCTTTTAAAACCTGCTTTGGGAAACTTCACAGGTTTTATGATTTAAAAAAAGAGTATTGCAATCAGTGGGTTTTGTCTTTCACACACTGGATATTTATTATTAGAAAATAGCTTCTATCAGCTGTCAGTACCAAACAAGTTGAAAGGAGTGAGCTTCTCACCATATTTTTCTTCTTAATGATATTTAAATAAACAGCTCACTGTGTGGAGAGTTGCCACGCCCTTTTTTCCCTTTAAAAACTGAAAAATGAAGTTTAGTACAAAACATTCTTCAAATATGACTTATTCTGCATCTGTTATGCTGTCTCCTTGAGTAACGGACGTGAAAGAGATGAAAAAGACCATTCAGGCTACCAAAGTACCCCAAATAATCCACACGAGGAACTGAGAAACAAACTAACTCAAATAAGACCCAACCAAACCAAGAAACCAGTTTTTACATTGGCTTTTTGATTTTGATTATCATCTAAGTTTAATATATATATATATATATGTTTGAAATAGTAATAAAAAAGGAAGAATTGAATTGCATCCATAGCAGGACAACCTTCCTCATACGTTAAAGAGGTGTTCAGAAAATTCCATACAGTATCTGCTAAATAAACATGTTTGGCAGCTTAGCAAATATCATATGATTGCAGCATCCATGATTTGAAGTAAAACAGCATTTGTTTTCTTCTGGCAGGGGTCGTTGCTTGGGGTGATGTGCTAACGCACTCTGGATGTTCTTAGACCCACAGGCTTAAGGAAGGGCTTGGGGGTGGCTCAGTGCATGGCCCCAGTGCAGACACTTCCAAACCCCAAACAATGAATCAACCAACCACCCACACAAACATCAAACAATTGTCTCCTTTGAGTTCCTCTTGACCGAATTTAGGCCCAGCAAGGACTGCTGGTTAGAAGGTACATTGACAGACTTTGGAATGAGGAGAATCACCCTCTGATTGGTCCGACGCCACTCGTTGTACAATCGACAGTGGTACCTAAATGACACCTGGGGGTGGGAGAGGAAAAGAGAAAAGAATTCAGGTCAGCAGAAATGGATAATCAATGCAAGAAACAAATATGTCATTTGAAAGAGCTTCAAAGAGCTGGCAGCACTACAGCTGGGCAAGAACCCTGGGCACAATGGCTCTGGCATGCAGTGAGTGTTGGGAGACTGGGCACCAACCACAGAGCACCCTGTGTGTGGACACATGGGCAGAGGTTGCATGGGTGGCTTCCTCTGTTCCTCCTCATACCGGGTACATTCAGGATATGAATGGGAAAATGAGGTTCTTTCTGAGTTTGAATTTATTTTCGGACTAGTGGTGGATACAATGCCAGCCCTCTCCCAGCTGTGTGACCTGGGCAATGTGCCTATCAGGTCCCTAGGTTCTTCACTGTTAGATGAGTGGGATGCTAGGGCTTCATGTACCTTCCTAAAAGTTAGACCCTGAACAACTCAAAGGATCCCACTCACCCTGTGATACGAAAGACACCCTTTGAACTGTCCTGTGGACAACCTGCACAACTGCTTGGTGGCCCCAACGGGTGATTTGTAATGGCCTCCAGCTACAGCATGCTATAGCTTCCAGTAAGGAAATCACAGCATGGGCACTAACTTCCCTGATAAATCTTCTCGAGTCTCAGGCTAGGTGGGGCATGACTCCCTTGGGTGCCTACTGTGCCTCAAGCTTACCCACATGGCACTGAGTGTCCTGAACAGCACTGTGCATGTTTTTCCTCCCCCTGCAGTAGAGGCATCTTGAGAGCAGGGGTTCATCCTTGCATGGCCAGCACCTGTTCCAGTGCTTGGCACCCAGGAAGTTGCTCAAGAGAGTTTGCTGAGTAAATGGATGAGTGAATAAGCATCCTATATATTCTGATTGCAACGCTGCTTCAAACTGAAGCCTTTCTCTTTTTTCTTTTTTTTCAGATGGAGTCTTGCTCTGTCACCCAGGCTGGAGTGCAGTGGCATGATCTCAACTCACTGCAACCTCTGCCTCCTGGGTTCAAGTGATTCTTGTGCCTTGCCTCAGCCTCCTGATTATCTGGGATTACAGGCATGTGCCACTATGTCTGGCAAATTTTTGTTTTTAGTGGAGACAGGGTTTCACCATGTTGGCCAGGCTGATCTTGAACTCCTGGTCTTGATCTGCCTGCCTCAGTCTCCCAAAGTGCTGGGATTACAGGTGTGAGCCACTACGCCCAGCCAAGGTGCTTGCATATATATATATATATGTGCTGGAAACGAAGGAGCCCATGAGCTTGGAGAGACAAATCAGGTCTGGGCTATTTAATCATCTGGCAGTAGGTGGTTTGTGTTGACCCCACTAAAGGTCTATGGTGATCAGAAAGTGGGTTAACCTGATGGCTTGAGCTGGAGTTTCTGGAAGTAGATGAAAGTGCAGGCCCTTGATCAGAATGGGCTTTTTAGTCTTCATGGCAGGATCATGGAATTCAAGGCCACTCATTCAAATTTCTGAGGCTAGAAAGCAGATGCCACGGGCTGAGTGCCAGAGAGAGCTGAGTATGAAAATACACACTTTTAAACTCACACAGATGTGCTTTCCTCCAAAAGTCCCTGAACATGCCAAAGTGGATCAGTTTGTTTTTTTTTTAAGCTTCATTCTCTTGTATCTATTCTGTCCTGCTGCTGCTTGGTGCTGTTCATGAACGTAAGAGAGGCAGGCTGGGAAGTCAGCTGTTCAGGGCCAAGGGCAGGAAAGAGGTGGAATGCAGACAAGTATTATACTAATAAGGAACTTTGGCAATGTAAGAAGTCTGAAATCCGGGAACATTATGGGAAAGCTGGATTTCAAATCAAGAGACCCCTCTTCCATGATGCTGAGAGCTGTGCACACTTGGCATTAGTAATCGGAGAAGTAGCTGTGAGTGCAGGCCGCAGGCTCCAGAGCCAGGCACATGAGGCTGGAATCTGCATCCCTACTTAGTGGTTCTGTGACTTGGGGAGGTTATTAGCTGTCAACAAGCTTCAGTTTCCTTGTTTGGAAGATGTGAATAATGATATTTGATGTAATGCATATAAAACACCTAGCACAGAGCACAGAACATACATTGTGTTCTTGGGCTGTTATTTTACGTGTGTTAAATATAAGAAAGAGTTTTGTGACACTCTTTAGATACAGGGTAACAGAAAAAAATTGAAACAGAGAGATTGGGCTATTTTCTTTAAGGCTCTTCTCTCAGTGTGGTCCTGGACCAGCAGCAGGCTGCATCACCTGGGAGCTTGTTAGAATACCAGAATTTCGGGCCCCACCCAGACCTAAGGAATTAGAGTGCATTTTAACAAGGTCCCCAGGTGATCCGCATGTACATTCAAGCCTGAGACGCACGGCTTCAAGGAACACAGGGAGTCAGCGACTTAGCAGGTCTCCTGGTTCCCTGGCCAGGAAATTAAAAAATTGAGCCCACTGTGTAGACAAACAGATGCAATCTTATTACGCATTAATCTATTTTAATTGTGGTTAATCACCACAGTCTGCAGGCAAATTCAATCAATAAGAAGAAAGCATCATAAGAAGATGCCTCTTTGTCAGGGAAAATAAAGGCAGTTGAGCACAACGCCAAGGACACTGCAGGTTTGCATTGCCCTGGGTTAATGCTGCTGCTTCTCTAGATGCTCCGAGACACTGCATCCCTGCAATGCAATATAATTGGAAAGAAAGTAGGTCTAATTTGGAAGAATAATAAGGCAGTGAGGAAAAAGAAAACATAAAAAGATGCTATAACGATAATGCTAGGAATTTCACTTAGATATTTCTTAACTTTTTGAGTTTAGGAGAGAGGAGGAAGAAGATAAAGGGCCACTATTCTAAAAATATTACCCCTTATGGAATGGGCTTCCTGAAGTTTCTTCATTTGTTTATCTAACTAACCACCTATCATGCGCAAGTCTGTTGTACAAAGAGTTATGATTGCATGAATATTATGAGAAGGTTAGAAAATGTTAGCATCCACACTTCCCGTTAGGGAGGTGACTGCGGCTGTGGCAAAGGTGTGCTGTAAAGTCACAGCAGGCTTTGGGAAATCTGGTTACATATTTTTATTTTGCCCTTTCTCTAAAAGTGATGGTGTGACTTAGGGAGGTTGATGGGATCAGGCCTTGGCAAATTGCCTCCGCAGCGATGGGCCCAGCTCACCTATCTATCTCTGACTGCACTGGGGAAAGGAGTATAGGAGTGAATTGGTCATGGGGAAATACTGCTGAATACCCTCAGGTTGCTCATAGGCCATCTGGGGGATGTGTCTTAAGCATCCCCACAGTAAGCCTTGTTGGGACAGCGTTCCACTGGAGGCTCCGCATTTATAAGAAGAATTTAAACAATCAAAACATGGGACTGAGAGTCAGCCTTTGAGGAACCAGGCGGCTCATGCATTCCCTTCTGTGCTGGACACTGGCTGCATCTGTGATATAGTGAGTGGAAAGACTTCCTGTACATGGTGCCTCAATTCTCCTCCAGCCTCTAAACTGGGGCTAATACCAAGTCCATTACCGACAATTTCTTCATGTTTAATGTCGACTCAGTTCGCATCCAGCTCTCT
Organism: Plecturocebus donacophilus; assembly: GCA_004027715.1. Classification (NCBI taxonomy): domain Eukaryota; kingdom Metazoa; phylum Chordata; class Mammalia; order Primates; family Pitheciidae; genus Plecturocebus; species Plecturocebus donacophilus. The sequence continues at coordinate 25,444 of PVKP010016399.1, forward strand.
TTGTGTCTGTCCACAGGCTTCAGATCACTTGTGACATGCACAGTGATATTTCTGGGACACCTCTCCCTGAGCTCTTAGGGTGGAGCTGGCCCCTGCACCCTGGTCTCCTGGGGCCCAAGTGTGCTTCTGAAACACAGCATGTTCCATAGCAGGTGGGACTCCCTGTGGGTGGGTTAAGGTTGGACTTCCATGGCCACATGTGCCTGTGAGAAACTCCAAGGCACTCTGAAGCAAGCGGCGTGAGTGCTTGTCCTTCTTCACAGGACCAGGGAGGCCTTCCAGGAACGGCTCCTCTGAGGAGCAAGGCTGGGACTGACACCGTGTTTGTTTATCTAAGACATTTTCACAGCATATTCTCCTTAAGCTTGACAGCTTGTTTACAATAGGTTTCTGCCGTAGGGCAGTTTCCGAATGCTGTCAGCTTCTGAATTACGGCTCTTGCCAGGGCTGCTCAGTACAGCATTTATCTGGAAAGGAGTTATTCTATATTCAGTAACCTATTGCTGAGCTGACTCCACAGCACGTTTTTCACACCAGTCAAAGGGGAGAGTTGCCTTCTTTCTCTCCTGCTACTTTGCATTCTATAAAGGGCAGGGGGAGGGTAGAAGCTGTGGGAGCAGGGAAGCGGCAGGAAGGACCGTAGGGCCAACACTCGGCTAGGTGCTTGCATGTATGTTCTTAGATGTTATCTACTTACTCTTTGCAATAATCCATTGACCCAGGGGTTAGCAATTATTTCCTGTATTTTTTTGTATAAGAGGAAGGATGAACAGAAAGGTTAGGTATCCTATTTGAAGTTACTCTTATTAGGATGCTAAATCTTGCATTTAAACACAGGGCCCTTGGATTCTAAATGCATGCACAGCACTGCCTGTAAGGAACATTTCTAGAATGAAGTATGTTACCATTTTTCTGAAAGAGCCTAGTCTAGGTACCTTTTCTACCCAAACGTTCTTTCACCTGAGATGGGAGACGAAACAAAGTCACATCCATTATTTCTTGAGATGGCTTGCTTTCTTTTCTTCCTTTCTTCCTTCCTTTCCAGTCACCTATCACCCTTGTTATTTCCTGTTAGGTAAGTATATGTTTTACAAAGCAGGATTTCTAAAGGTCTTAAATTGGTTTTGAAAGCCCAGCATTTAAGCTCACTTCATCCATCCTTCATCATAGGTACTCTTCTAAAAAAAATGACAGACTAGAAAACCTCTAAACATGGCAAGAACTTGTATTATTCTCCAAACTACTTTCCCATATACATTTTCACTTAAATCTCATAACACCAGGGGAATTTGGCAGGATGGGTGCTACCGCTATTTCCACTTGACAGATGAGAACACTGAACCTCACAGAAACAAAATGACTTTCCCAGGTGGTGCTGTGGACGAAGAGTTAGACAGTGCTGCTTAGACTCCTTCATTTCTTATTTCTAACCCTTCTCCCATCACAATGGAAGCTTCTGGGACAGCTTCACTGCTTGATTCACAATGAACCAGAATGCACTTTGGAAGCATAGACTTTTTTTTTGAGATGGAGTCTTGCTCTGTCGCCCAGTCTGGAGTGCTGTGGTGCCATCTCAGCTCACTGCAACCTCTGCCTTCCAGGTTCAAGCAATTCTCCTGCCTCGGACTCCCAAGTAGCTAGGATTACAGACGTGCACCACCACTCCTGACTAATTTTTGTATTTTTAGTAGAGACAGGGTTTTGCCATGTTGGCCAGGCTGGTCTTGAACTCCTGACCTCAAGCGATTCACCTGCCTCAGCCTCCCAAAGTGCTGGAATTACAAGCATGAGCCACTGTGCCCGGCCTGAAGCGTAGATTTTTAAAGAAGGCAATAATAGTTTTGCTTGGGTCTTCATTAGCCTGGGAACAGAATGTCTAAATTAACCATAAGACTCAGATAAATTCTTAGCGTTAGAACACTACCTCTTTACTGAGACTGAAATGTGTCTCCTTACTGTCTGAACACTCCCACTGGAGAGGAGGTACAGAGCTGGAAGAGCCATATGATAAAGAAGAGGGAAATGAACAGGGTCTTGGGAGTGGCAGCTGGAGGAACAGGGTCTGGGAGACAGATAAAGCGAGGAAGTGAGTGCTAGAAGCATTTTCCACATGCTGACACTGTGCTATGGGATATGGGAATGGTATGCTTTAGACAGGAAATACATATTGAATAACAATAGAACGTGCTCAGATTAGAAATGAGCAGGCACAGGAGAGTAATGCCAGGAAGCAGGGGGCCTAGCTTCTGAAATATTCTAGAGGACAGTGATGTCCTTCCCTGCAGCTCCCAGAAGAAAGCATAGAGAGATCAAATGTTGCAGTTTGTGGCTGCTGTCAACTGGTTCTCGAGCAATCAACTTACTGCATGAAGTTAAAAGTTAAAAGAATGAAAAACGGGATATTTAAAAATTCTTCCTCATATACAGCGAGAACACTTATTGAGAAATGGTCTTTCTTTGGTGGCAGCTTCTCAGCTAGATAAATTAGTGCTTTTATGGGCAGCAGAGTCAATATCCCAACACATAGAATAATCATCAGGCAAAGTGTGGCTCCACGTCCAACAAGGACTTTAGGCTGTGTGAGGACATAAGAAGAAAATAACCAGCAGGGAGGATTCATGATCTGTGCAGGCAGTGACAGCAATAGCGGCCAAGTGCATCATTCATAATATACTACAGTCCCGGCAAAAGTGAGAAACATAAACAAGAGAAAGAAAATTCCATGCCTTATAACAGATGGAGTCCTAGACTACTAGAAGAGTGAAACGTCCAAGGTGTGTGTGTGTCTTTGACTGATGAACATCCAGAAGCTGAGTTTTTCTTTTATGTGATCTGCCTTAGCAGTGCAGATACACACACAGACAAACGTACACACACATGTAGTCATAAACCAAATCACGTGCTCCCGCCAGCATTCAAAGGTCTGTTTTTTTGTCTTTTTTTTTTTTGAGACAGAGTCTCACTCTGTTGCCCAGGCTGGAGTGCAGTGGCATGTTCTCGGCTCACTGCAACCTCCGCTTCCCACGTTCAAGCAATTCTCCTGCCTCAGTCTCCTGAGTAGCTGGGATTATAGGCATAAACCACCAAGCCCAGCTAATTTTTGCATTTTTAGCAGAGACAGGGTTTCACCATGTTTTCCAGGCTGGTCTTGAACTCCTGACCTCAGGTGATCCACCCTCCTCAGCCTCCCAAAGTGCTGGGATTACAAGCATGAGACACCACACCTAGCCTCGAAGGTCTGTTTTCTACTGGGTACATGAGATGTGTTACAGATAAGAGGCAAGGCTTGTGCCAGCTGTGACGCTGCCAGCTCCAAAAGGCCTGAACCCCGGCCATCGCCCATACTTACTAGTGTCCAAAAGAGGTAAATAGTGAAGAGTGCGACAGTGAGTGCAATCAGTCCGACGGCTTCCAGCCGACTACTAAAGTGCAGGTGGTCCACGGCACCCCGCAGGCACAGCCAGCCCGAGATGGTGGCCAGGGGTGTTATAAACAAGAAGCACACCATGTCGCCAAACAGAGTCCGCTTCTCATGCTGGGGGCCAGGGTTTCTCAGCCACTGCCAGGTAAAGGGAGACAGAGAAGAGCAAGGTAGAAGGTTAAAAGCCAGTGTGGAGTTGGAGACATGCTGCTGTGAGGTCATCTTTGCCTTCAGAAGCTTGGAAAAAGGCATTTCTGACTTGTTCTGAGATAATAAGGAAGCATTGAGGGCTCATTCCCACGCCCACCCCCTGAATAATAATGATATGATACACACAACAATAACAATTTATAGTGTCCTTGCTAATAGATGACCTACTTCTTGTGAAAATAGTTTAGCCATTATTATTCTGAATCACAATGATCCCATGTGGAAGGAACAGAGAATGTTACTCTTGGAAGGTAACAGTTGAGGTAGGAGAAGTTCAGTCATGTGTCCAAAGCCTTCCAGTGTCTTGACCCTGGGAATATGTTCAGGGAAGGGTTGGGTTGCTCAAGACAGGACTGTTTTTAGGACTGGCTCTTGACCAGCTCCTGAGAGATGAATTCTGAGTCCTAGCAATATTCTGCCTGATAAGAGTATTTTGCATGCTAGTTGCCTTGGGCCACAATACCAGTATGATCAGATAGTTTATACCAACAATGTGATTTATGATGAACACTTATTTTTGTGCTGGGAGGCTGGAGTTTGAGTAGCTGCGGTCAGTCATGCAGATATTGCATGTCTACGTGACTGATCCCAGTCAAAATCCTGAATACTAAGGCTCAGATGAGTTTCCCAGATTGGCAATACTTTGCACATGTTGTCACAAATCATTGCTGGAAAAATGAAGCATATTTGTTTGACTCCACTGGGAGAGGACACCTGGACACTTGTGCCTGGTCTCTCCTGGCACCTTCACCCTTTTCTGCTTTAAATCTGTATCCCTTTGCTGTAATAAACCATAACCATGAGTACAACAGTTTTTCCGAGTCCTATGAGTTCTTTTTAGTGAATAATTGAGCCGGAGGATGGTCTTGGGGACATCTAACACAGAATAAGACTCACCTGACCCCATAAACTCATTAATGCCCTCTCTTGGCTTTTGGATCCTGAACCTCCTCACTTAGGACCAACTCTGACATCTTGATTATGTTACCATCTTGACTGAACCAACCCCCAGAAGGATGGGAAAAACCTCATGCTTGTTGAAAGACTAAAGAGAATTTCTACAGTTAGGAAAACAGGATGGCTGTCCTTTCATTTAGGTACCTGCTTAATGCCTGCTATAATGCTCTCCATAATCCATTCGACAATAGATTTAATTCAGGGCTCACATTCTGGTGTCAGTTCACATGGGTAATAAGGCCTGGTAGCTTTTCTTCAGATTAGCATTGAAATGCTCTACAGATAATTTGACATTCTCATCTCACTGTTCCATGTAGTAATGACAGAGGCCAAGGAGTCCAGAGAAGGAGTGGGGTCAAACACCGACGATGGGGTTGGGGTGAGGAGCGACACTGGCATGCTCTGTCTTCCATCTTGTCCCTATCAACAAACAGGGGCCTAGCCTTGTCTGTCTGCTAACGCGTGCCCAGCAGTGCCACACAACTGGCTTGCCAAACAGGAGCATGGGCCACCGAGGAGATAGCCCAAGCGGCCAGGACAGCAAATCCTGCAAAACCACTGGGAGGAAGGGAAGGACCATGATGGGTGAGATAAGAGTGGGTGGGGCGGACAGGAGAGGGAAGGGAAGGCCATGCTCAAGGATGGAAGGACAAAATAGAAAAGCTGCAAAGAGGGAAATGAGTTGAGTAAAGGGCAGTGTAAGGCCTGGCAAAATCCCAATGAGTGAGCAAAAGAGGCAGAAGGTAAAAGGCACCAAAGAAAGTTTTCCGGGAGGCACCCTACCTCAAATGTTTGCATGAGTTCCCAACATTCCACCTTTAGAGACAATCTACCTTAAAAACAGGGTGAGATGCTGAGAGAAGTCAGTTTTACCTCAAAAGTGGACACAAATAAATATCAAAACACAGATAATGGGGAGCTGACTTGTCTGTGAACTTAAATACTACATTATAAATATTTAATATAAATACCAAAATAAGTGCAAATGATATTATCCTGCTGTGTGTTGTCATGCCACCTCAGACATCTCAGCAGCTTCAAAGATACTCAAAGAGCTCTTATTAATTAACATGTTCTTGCCTAAGCACTGGGAATATCACTATGAAGTGGAGTGTAGAAACGGCATTACTGTATCTCAATTTTATAGAGGCTCAGTAAGATTAAATGATGGTTCCAGGTGATTCAGAAGCTGAACTGAGAAGATCAAGATCTCTCTACTCTTATGCAGATGTTAGTGAAATATTCAAAAATTAAAATTGTAAGACATTCAGACATCCAGATTCTTAAACTATGGTGGCCAAATTATAGCAAACCAACCCAATTCTCACAGTTTGAGTTTTCCCTGGAAGCAGATAGGACATCTGGTGCACTCTTCTCTGCACCTCCATTTTGGAATAGCAGGCCCTGAATACATACGCTACCGATGTACACAGAAACGCTGACCTCATTAGCTAAGACTTCCTTTCTTTTGCTTGGGAATTCTGGATGAATTTTATTAAAACTAATTTAGTACTTTACTTAGTTATGTGGCCCTTGACATTACCCAGTGAAATGACTTAGATACGGAAGGAGGGGAGAAGATAATTATGAATCAATGTTTATCTCTGTCTGATGCAAAACAAATGTGCAAAGACAAACTAGAGATTATGATTGCTTGCTCTCAGTTTCCTGTTTTCTACTTGTTCTTTGATCTTTTGTATTTATGTGTCCATGATCACCCAATAAGACAAATTCTGCACCCTGTTAACTCTAGTTTTGGGGGACTCAGCTTACTCTTTGTGTTGTTTGCTGCTGGGTGAACTTAGGTATGGAATACTTTACATGGTACTAGAGTATGTTAAATTGTGAGTCTTCTGCAGAACTTCAAGTGTTACTCATCTATTATACAAATGCAGGCTTGTGAGCAAGACCAGTAGCATTCATCCATCATCATTGAGGAAAAAAAAACTACCCTTGGCCATGGTAAGAGCTGCTGAGTATCCAGATATATCGACACAGAATATTAATACAAGAAAAGTTTGTAATGGAAAATTTGATTACAGCTTACGTTTCTAGCAATACAGAATTGTCTAAATAAATGACAGAATTTAATTAACATAGGATGCCATATATTAATAGTAATTTCAAATGCTAATGTACATTTTATATTTACTGACATGATATATTGCTGAAAAGGAAAAAAAATCTAGTGGACAGAATGCATAGTATGATCCTGTATATGTATGACGTATTTACACAGAGACAGAAATTCACATTTACACACACATAGTGTATTCACATAAAGACCAGAGGGATACCTAGCAAAATAGTGGCTATTCTTGGTGGTGGCATTATGAGTGGTTTAAAAATTTTTTTGTACATTATTTTCTTGTTTTTGTAAAATTAACATGGATTCCTTGTATAGATATAAGTGTATATATTACTTGGGTACAAAACATATAGACAGGGAGAGAAACAGACACACACAGAGTGAGAGAGAGGAACAGACAATGCAGTTAGGGGAGGCAGATGTCTAGCTAGCGCACAGCAAAACAGGTATTACTGAGCGATGGCTGGGGCAGGCTCAGTGCTACTGCTTGGAGTTTATTATGCAATATCTCACTAAGTCTTCACAACAGTTCTATGTAGTAGGTGATAACAGTATCCCCATTCCATAGATATAGATACCAGGGAGCAGAAAGTTTAATAACTCACATAGTATAGCTAGCAAGTGGGTATCAGAGGTGAGACTTAAACTAGCCTCACATGTCCTTTCCTACTAACATTTTCTTTTTGTACCAAATGGCATTTGTGTGTGTGTGCCTGTGTATGCAAGGTTTTTGCAGCTTTCCAGCTAGGTGGGCCACAGCTAAGTCCTGCTGTTTTATTGGGTACATCTGGTAACTGAATGTTTAGTTGGCTGGCCAGGATGTGATCAAGATAGTTTCAGAAAATTTTCTTAGGCTCTTGTTCTGGTCCATATCAATTCTTTTACTAAACTACAATGAGGTCCAATTTTGGGTATTTAATCTCAGCTACATTATCATGCATTGTGACCTAATTCATAATAGACAAGGGGTTGACCTCCCCGATTATTGTTCTATTACGTTTTTGGCTCTTATGTCTTCTACCTTTCTTATTAGTTATGGGGTATATACATTGACTATTATACCTAGTCTATAGTAGTATCCTTGTCTCCTATCCATTAATAAAGAAGAGGAAGAGGCAGAAGGCAGGCTTGTTTGTGTGTCTGTCTTCCCATTCAAATTTACCTTTACAGTACTGGTGTCTAGCACAGGGCCGGCCTCATAGCAGGCGCCTCATGCTAAATGAATGATAATAGCTTATGTCTCTTCAGCCCCTACTATATGCCAAGCACTATCTTATATGCTACATCTAATACTTCACGCACTCCTCAATAATCTTAGTAAGCAGTATCATTATCACTGCCATTGTATAGATACGGAAAATGAGACACAGAGAATTCAAATAACTTATACAAGATTGGTCGTGCCTTTGGTTCATGAAGTCCAGCTCCAAAGACTGTGCTTCTAACCATTCTGCTGTATCATAATTCTTAGTAAGGCATGGGACCAGGAAGTAGCTGGATAGAAGGGGAGGAAAATGACTACACCTTAACTGTTTTATCAGTACAAGAAGGAATATTTACTTATTGAAGTTCCTCTGGTGTGAGACACCAATTAATTTATCCTGCCACTTGTGGACAGCTTTTGCAGCTCAAATATCATTCTTAAAGTGTCTTAAGTTTGACCTTAGTCCTCAGCTTATACTTGGTGGTTAGCTATATTTGAAAAGCCAAGGTCAATGATTGAGACTAGCAATTTCTGTGGCATCTTTTCCCTGGCGGACCCGCCCGTACAGCTGCCAGGGGTTCTGTGGGCAGCCCAGGGCACCCTTCTTGCCTCTTGCTCTCTGGTTCCATCAAAAACATGCAGTACACAGAGATCATGCTGTTCAAAGCCCCAGCAGTGAGCCGCCTATTTTTCTGTAGAGATCTCATTCTAATCACTTAACTTGTTTCTGAACCACGAGGTTGATCGATCCTTGGAAAGAAGTACAAAAAATAAACCAGAAATCCCACCATAATCAGCACTAAAGGGCCTGGGACAGAACAGGGGATTAAAGCAGCACTCTACCACCTTGCCACAGCATCATTCACTGGCTGAGAATGTGCATCTAAGGTAAGCCAGGCACCAGTGGCTACTTTCAAGGTGGGTTAAGTGTGGATTTGGATTTAATTACAGTGTCAATTTGTTAAATCTCCTACTGGTTAGTAGGGAAGAGGGGGTGCCAGAGGTGCTGTGTTAAAGGACTATAGACTCTGTCTCCCAGGCTCTGAGTTAATCAGCTTAAATCTCCAAGGTAGACAGGACACTGTGCAGGTCAGTTTGTACTAGAACCAGATTACACTCTGGTGGCTAATAGCTCTGATCGATTACAATCTTTCCCATGAATCTCCTTAATGAGAAACCATCGCAAGAGTGAAAGAAACTGATAGAAAGGAAATCATAATAAATTTATGGAGCTGGAATTAAAAAAAAGAGAAGGCATGGTCTCACAATGTTTACTCACTTGGGTTTATCTGCCTGAGTCTCCAGTTAAGCTGACACTTGGCGGAGTTATTAACCTTGCCTTACTTGAGATGGGTCTTATTCTGCAAACCCAACACATTCTACTTTAAATTGTCTTGCTTATCTGGGGAGCTGGAATGTGAAGGGGGAAGTGTAATGATCAGAAGGTAAGTGATAAGTCTCTTGCATGATTTAAAATTGAAGATGAAACCTGAAAATCATGCTTTTCAGTTAACTTGAAACAAAGAGAACAAAAACAAACTCCTACTAGTGTTTTAAATCCCTGAACTCCACAGTCTGTCAATGAGTTTCCAGGAAAACTGAAGACACACAGAAGGAAATTCTGACTCCAGAGGACCTAAGGAGATGCATGCTTCAGATATCTATCAAACCAGGCTTGTAACAATGCATCAAAGGAGAAATTTACAGAGTATTTGCTCATGCCTTGGCCTTTCTCCAAACCTCTAGACGTGCACATTCAACGACCGAGTCAACATCTCTGCTTAGATGACTAATAGACAACTCAAACTTAATCTGTCCAAAACAGAACTCTGATTAGCACATACCTCATAACTTCTTTCCCCCAAGTCTCCTCCATATCAGTAAATGACCATTCACCCCTGTCGCTTAGTCATCCTGTGTCTTTCCTCCTGGGCTAAGCGACTTGTCCAGGACATGGTAAGTCCTATTGGCACTGCCTGCAACATACACCTGGAGTCTGGCTGCTTCTCTCTGCTCCACTACTGACATCCCAGGTTAGGTCATCATCATCTACTTGGGAGGCAATAGCCTCCCTGCTTCCACTCTGGCCACCCTACTGTCCAGTCCCAAAACAATAGTCAGGGTGAGCTTCTAGAAATATAAATCAAATTAAGTTGCTTCTTTGCTCAAAACTCTCCAATGGTCATAATAAAGTCCAAACTCTCTACCTGGTACTATTAAGGCCTGACCTCATCCCTTCCTACCAGTTACCATGTCTTCTGCTACCTCTCCCTCCATTTTCAGCCTTTGCACATATTCTTTGTCAGTATCTCATTATATAGGTCTCAGCTCAAACAGCATCTTCTCATGGAAAACACTCTGAGCCTCTGTGAATGTTACTCAGCTATATATATACATTTTTTTTTGAGACAGAGTTTCACACTGTCGCCCAGGCTGGAGTGCAATGGTGCGATCTCAGCTTACTGAAACCTCTGCCTCCCGGATTCAAGTGATTCTCCTGCGTCCATTGATTCTCTTTTAATCCCGAGTAACTGGGATTAAAGGCACCCATCACCACATCTGGCTAATTTTTTTTTTTTTTTGAGACAGTGCCTCACTCCGTCACCAGGCGCCAGGCTGGAGTGCAGTGGCGCGACCTCGGCTCACTGCAACCTCCGCCTCCTGGGTTCAAGCAATTCTCCTGCCTCAGCCTTCCAAGTAGCTGGGACTACAGGTGTGTGCCACCATGCCCAGCTAATTTTTTTGTATTATTTTTAGTAGATATGGGGTTTCACCATGCTGGCCTGGCTGGTCTCGAACTCCTGATGTGATTCGCCTGCCTTGGCCTCCCAAAGTGCCGGGATTACAGGTGTGAGCCACCACACCTGGCCTACTGAGCTATATTTTCTAGAGCACACGACACTCTCTGAAATGATGCTATTTCTTTAGCTGTCTGTTTACCTGCCCATATATTGCTACCCACTTCAATTTTGTTTATTTTTGTTTATTTTCATATGCCTTGATCTAAGAACAGTGCTGGGACAGGGTAGATGCTTAACGAAAATGAATGAACAGGCCGGGCGTGGTGGCTCATGTCTGTAATCCCAGCACTTTGGGAGGCCGAAGCAGGTGGATGACCTGAGGTCAGGAGTTCCAGCCTGACCAACATGGTAAAAGCCCGTCCCTACTAAAAATACAAAATTAGGTGTGGTGGTGCATGCCTGTCATCCCAGTTACTTGGGAGGCTGAGGCAGGAGAATTGCTTGAATCCAGAAGGCAGAGGTTGCAGTGAGCTGAGATCACACCATTGCACTCCAACCTGGGCAACAAGAGTGAAACTTAATCTCAAAACAAACAAACAAACAAACAAATAGATAAATATAATTACATTAAAATAAAAAGAAGTCTTGATTAAAAAAAAGAAAGAAAATGAATAAATAAACATCTGAGATGCCAGTGGGCCTGATCAGAAATGATCTTACACTATTAGTTAGACTAGTCAAACTGACTGGAAAGGAGAAACTTTGTTGGCATATAAACATCAAGTTGTCAAGTTGATGGCTTTTAGTCTTCTAGACTAGAGATAGCATTTCTTACATATTGCTCTTTTTAGGTTTCCAAGAGAAATATCTACACATTGTTTTGTTGCTACAAGATGAAAAACCTGTAGTTTTGATTCAAGCTTTTTTTCCTAAGATGTAAGTAACCATGGAACATCTATTTTTTCCATAGGTCATGAAGTCATATGAGAAATTCAGTAAATTATTCAAGATCCCTTGTGCTATTTTAGTCACAATTACTATTTTTTTTTCTAGAAGAAAACTACCTTGAAATAATTGAGAAGACTACATACCAAATGTCTACTTAAAAGTTACACAACTCCAATTCAACCAAAAATATGTGCTGAGTGACTGTGATGTACCAGATATTCATACTGAATTTGATAACACCAGGTATTGTTATTATTCCCATTTTGGATTAGGATATGAAGGCTCAGTGAGGTTAAATCCCTTGTTCAAGGTTACATGGTGAGGAGCCAGTATTTGAAACCTCCAGCCCAATGCTCTTTCAATTCTTTCTTTTTGCTTACTTTCACACTACATAAAATCTTGATCCCAATTTTTGTTCCCTCCTGCAATGGACAAAGTTGAAGAAAGAGTACCTTGCTGGGGATAAGAAATGGGCTTGGAGGTGGGGGACAGGACACCACTTCCAGTTGCCCCTCATTCTGGTTCCCCCAAATTCTGTGTGACTTTATGAAGTTCTTTAGCTCTCCTGTGAAGTCAGAAATGGGAGTCTACTTCAACAGAGTAAGGATGCTGTGACTTTGATGGAGTGGTGAAGCAGCCTCTCTTGTTGTCAGAGCAATGCTATAGAACTCTTAAGTTCTCATTTTAGTTCAAAACATCAGGCTTGACTAAAGGATTTCAGGCTGATCCTTTTCTAGGCTTCAGGTTTGTGTGCCCAGATGCTTACTGATATGTCTCCATTTGTGCAATAAACATGAGAAACTTTACAAGTTCCACCATGGAACACGAGATTTACCATCCACCATTCCAACTCTCCCACAAACAGATTCCTCTCTCAGGGTGGCCCCTAGCAGCATGTGGGAACACCCACACCTGGTGGCTCTCATAAACAAACAACCTCAGTCCCATCCTTATTTCTTCCTTTCTTCATTCCCCTACCCCCTGTATCCAGTCTATTACCAAATGCTGTCAATTCTTCCAGAATACATGTTGAGTATGTTTGCATTGCTCTCTCTGGTCACCACTACTCCCTTCCAAATCCTCTTCATTTTTTACCTAAAAGATGGCACCATGTAATAGTCTCCTTACTTTCTCACCCTTCCATTCCTGTTATCCTAGAATCCAGTTTCTATAAAGGAGCAAATCACGACACTTCGCTAGTTTAAAATTTCCCAAAGGCTCCCCATCACCCTTAGCCTAACACCTGACCATGGCCTACAAAGCCCTGCATAGTTTAGCTCAGCTGTTTGTACTCTGGAGTCCACAGACAGGAGTCACAGGATCTATGATTTTGAGTGGGGGAAAAGAAAATCACATGTTTATTTTCACAACCTCTAATTGAAACAGAACATTCCATTGAGCTATGCAGAAAATCTAGGTGGCATCAGCAGTACCTGCGACTTTGTCACTCATTGAAATAGAAATATGGCTATTTTGTATCCTATTACAACTGTTGCAAAGATCTTGAAATATCATTACTTGAATGTTAGTTATTAGATCTGCTACAAAACGTGTTAAAGAAGCATTTACATTTTATATTACAACTGTGTCTTTTAAATATTTTGATACCTGTATTTTAGTGTAATTGGCTTCCTTTGCATTCCTGTGTATTTTATCTTACGCAATTAAGAATATGATTCTGAGAAGAGGTCTATGCACTTCATTGCATTGCCAAAGGGTCCAGAAAAGTTTAAGCACCGGTGCCTAGCTCTTTGAGCTCTCATGCAACGCTCTCCTGCAGTGTTTCTTCCTGACTCAGAAACACGACTAGCTCCTGCCTTAGAGCCTTTACAGTGGCCGTTCCTCTGCCTGGAACTCTTCTACCCATGGCCGGTTCTTTCTCATCAGCTGTACCTTTGCTTGAATGACACCTCTTCAGATGGGCCTTCACAAACCAGCACACACAAACCCTCACCCCCGTTCTTCTTTGCCATGAAGACTTTATAACTTTTACCACCACTATCAGAGACAATTTTGTTTATTTATTTACTTGTTAATTCTGTTCATTCCTCCCCAGCAGGGAAGCTCTGTTAGTACATGAGATTCTTCTGGACTGTCCACAGCTACATTCATATTTCTTAAATATCTAATTTGTGCTTGATAAATACAAGCTGAAGAAATAAACAAATCCTTCTAAGCCAGAGGATCATTTTGGGTAGACATAAGGTGAATATAACTGAAATGCACATATAAGACCATTTGCTTGGACTCTTCCCATTAAATGCAGTAATTTTTGCCACACACACATGCATAGCAGTTACTTTGGCACTCACAGCTATGATCTGGCTGAAGTATAAAGTCATATTCAAGGACACCCTGGAGATTTGTGATGCTCCCTGGAGGACTCAGGCCAATAAGCCAGTTAATGGGCTGTAATGCTCCATGAATACTATACTTATGCCTGGGACATTATAATTTGGCTCTGACATTATTTAAACAAGTGCTACATATACTCACACCAATGGTTTATTTTTCCGAAGATTAGATCAGTGGTACAACAGGATTAGGTGGCAAATAATTTTATATATTCACTTGTAACTTCAAATATACACAAAATAAGAATAATCTGTCTCTAATTATTTTAGATCATCATAGAATAGAAGTGATCACAGCCAAATGGAGATTGCTTATCTGAAATACGAGAAGATACTGCAGAATTATGTGGCATATCTGATCAATGTAAAGCAAGAAACAGAAGAAGAGATAACCAAGATAGAATGAAGAGCAAGGAAACAAGTTTTTAGAAGAAATTGATAGAATGCATAGTGCCAAAAGTAGATATTATTTATTTTGGGAACAATAAATTCATACTGTGTGGGTTTTTTTATGTTTTTGTTTTTGAGATGGAGTCTCGCTGTGTCACCCAGGCTGGAGTGCAGTGGCACAATCTTGACTCACTGCAACCTCTACCTCCTGGGTTCAAGCGATTCTTGTGCCTCAGCCTCCTGAGTATCTATTTAAAAGACACAGTTGAAATATAAAATGTAAATGCTTCTTTGACACGTTTCGTAGCAGATCTAATAACTAACATTCAAGTAATGATATTTCAAGATCTTTGCAACAGTTGTAATAGGATACGAAATAGCCATATTTCTATTTCAATGAGTGACAAAGTTGCAGGTACTGCTGATGTCATCTAGATTTTCTGCATAGCTCAATGGAATGTTCTGTTTCAATTAGAGGTTGTGAAAATAAACATGTGATTTTCTTTTCCCCCACTCAAAATCATAGATCCTGTGACCCCTGTCTGTGGACTCCAGGGTACAAACAGCTGAGCTAAACTATGCAGGGCTTTGTAGGCCATGGTCAGGTGTGCCTCCACACCTGCGTAATTTTTGTACTTTTAATAGAGATGGGGTTTTGCCATGTTGGCCAGGCTGTTCTTGAACTCCTGACCCCAAATGATCCATCCGCCTTGGCCTCCCAAAGTGCTGGGATTACAGGTGTGAGCCACCATGGCTGGCCCTGTGTGGCCTTTTATAAACACAAATATCAGCTCTCATTCCTCTGATCCTGCTTCATTTTCATTCTTACTGGCCCCTAGACTGGAGGGTTACTGGCATCTAATGATCACTCTGCTGGCCTGCTGTTGGGGTCTGGGTTTCTGAACATTTGAATAACTACTTCCAGCAGAAATACGTGATCATGAGATATACTGTGCCAGAACAGTGTACCAAATAAGAGCCCCCGCTGGAGCACTATACACAAGATGAGAATATGATAAATAATATGAATATGAACAATACATTTCTATTCGTTTGAAGGAGCAGAGAGGGAGAAATAAATTCAAAACCAGGTTTTCACAATGGTACTACACTTACAAATCTGTGTCCCTCAGGTGTAGTGAGAATGTGAGTAAGAAAACTGTCCAAGCAGAGTATGGTGGAGGGATTTCAAGGAAATACAATGCACATGTAAAGTAGACGACAGAGCAGGCAATGTTACCACATGCTTCCAAAGTAAGCAAGAATGGGAACACTTTGAAAAAGGGGAAATTTCTTCTAGATAGAAAGACCATGAAAACAGAGGAACTTTTGGATTTGCAGTCCCTATAGTCCAATGTTTTGCTGCTTAAAAGGGCCCCACATATTTAGAAGGGCCTGGCTGACCTTGCTGACGTTAGACACATCCTGGCAACTAATGGATTAGGAATCACTCAAGGCTCCACTTAAGGCAGAGGCTTAAGTTCAGGCACCATGATGAAGGTGGTATCTCCTTATTTTTGTTCTAAACTCTGTCTTTGAATTTCACAGGGAGCCCACCATCATTTAAGTAATTTGAAATGTGCAAAGCACTCCATGTTCACATTGTCTAAGCTGTTTATGATTTTCAAGATTTCAGACATGCCCCTCAGTAGCATCCTCACATCTCTCACTTTCTGTCCAGCCATCTGTGTTTACCACTCCCCTGGACTTTTTGGATATCTTTAATTGGGTATGGTGCACAGAATTTCAGATTACCAGGTGAAGATACCTCGCTGTGTTATCTGAGCAGAGGGCAATGTTCTCTGTTTTGGTGGCCTTATTTCCTTTGATTATGTTTAATGTTTGTAGATCACTTTGCTATAAAACTCATAGATTTGTCTTCAGAAAAGACATTCTTAAGGGGTAAGGGGCAACAGCTCAAATGATATGATTCATAACATCAGGAACTGGCATTTATAGAAGGGCAGGCAGGAAACCAGCTGGATGAATAGAGTTGCTGTCTGTGGGAAAGCTCTGCTCCAGCTGGGAAACACATATACATTTTTAGCTTGAGTGATCCTCAGACATGCACCCCCTAGCTGTCCCCATGGCAGAACCAAGCCAACCATTAAAGAACCCAAGTTAATAACTAGCCCAGTCTCTGTATATATGTATAACTGAATCACCAGCTCTCCCTTTAGGACTAGCAAATCATATCTACTGTCGTGGTACCCACAGAAATATAATGGCCTTCTCATGGAAGAGGGAATATGCAATGAAGTGTTGAGACCTTCTCTCACTTTTCATAATTAAGGCATTTTAAAAATACAAGAGATACTTTTGGAAAAATCTCTGTTTTATACTTTACATAATTATCTTTCTAGATTGGAGTACTCAACTTAGGATATAGTGCTTCAGAAAATCTGTGATCCCTTTGAACCTGTATTTGGACAACAGATGTGTGTACATTTTGGGGGAGACAGGTCAAGCTCTTATCAGATTCTCACACATATCTGAGATACTGTAAAGGGTAAGAGACACTGTTCTGGAGCATTTCCCTAAACTGCCTCGAGACAATCCTTGGTTCAGTCCAACTTTCTGAAGTTTGAGAAATTTAAGAATACAGATTTGGCTGCCTTCTGAGAATCATCATTTATTCTTAGACCCTGGCCTTCTCCTTATTCATCAGATAAAAATTTAAAAATCAACCTAGGGTACAAAATGTGAGATTAAAAAAATTAACAGTATAGTTTTAGATAATGTAGGACAGCAGAATCAAGAAAGCAACCAAATTAAATTAATGGGCTTAAGGGAAGGAGAGGGTTCTTACTGAGCAAGGATGGCAAAAATTCAGATAATATAAAAAATTCAAAGTACAAATGATATCCATAAAAGAAGAGAGTAAAAGATGAACAGGGTTTCATCATATAAACTGTGATATGGAGAAAGCCAAAGTTTAAGAGGGGAAGAAACCATTGACGTCTCTGTGCCTGTTTCCTCATTTATATCCACAAATAGGAGACCATTAGAGCTCCCACAACAGTGCACAGGGTAAGGCCTCAGGAAATAATTACTAGTAGTAGTAGTAGTAGTAGGAGGAGGAGGAGTATATTAAGGTAACCAGGCAGTGGAGAAAAAAAGTCAGGAATAAAAAATATAGCAAGGAAGGTTAAGATACATTTTCTATAAAATTGGAGACCGAACCTTGCAAACATTATGCTAAGTGAAGAAAGCCAGTCACAAAGGTCCACATACTGTAGGACTCCATTCATAGGAAATGTCCAGAACAGGCAAATCCATAGAGACTAAAGATAGATCAGCGGCTGCCTAGGCTGGGGGTTGGGGACAAAGAAGGGACAGCTGGAGAGCAAAGGCTGCAGTGTATGAGGTTTCTTTTTGGGTGATGAAAATGTTCTAAAATCAACTGTGGTGATGGTTACACAACTTTGTGAAAATACTAAATATCATGAAATTGTATACTTTAAATTGTGAATGGTAGAGTATGTGAATTTTTATATTTCAATAAAGCCGTTCAAAAAATCTGAGACTGGAAGACCCTTTAGTTAAGAAAAACCTGAAGTGTCCTACAGATTTCTCTGAAGAAATCCTCCATCTTGCATAAAGTCCCTTACATAGGTGTTTCGTTGGCCTTGCTACATCTTCGTCTAATTTAGTGATTTTTCAGATACATGTAAGGCATGTCTTATAAACAGCTGAAGTAGGTATATTTTGATACATGAATTCAATATTAAAGTCATAGCTTTTCAGCAGATAAACCAGTGTTTAGAAAAACATTAGAGCCATTTATTACCTCCATCTCTCATACCTATTCTCCCATCACCTACCAGCTACATAATGCAAACAGCAAACCTTTGGAAGTGGTGAATTATGAGGAAGGGCCACCTTCTTTTCTAGGATGGTGCATATTTTCCCTTCATCTCCCAATTTCTGCTTTTACTGACTCTTCCCATATATAAGCCCTTAAATGCCTATAAATTCTATTTTACAACTTTCCTGCTGCTCCTACTTGCCAGCATTTCATATAAGCTATATTAGCCATTTTTCCTCAGAGCCCTGAGAGACTTTGAATGTCACTACTTATTCCAACTTTCTATTTATAATAGCATTGCTAGAGGTGAAGCAATGATGAAATAATGAGTAGAAAACATTTCATTTTCTTCTTGTAATCTGACCTCAGTCTTCACAAACAGATCTTTATACATTTTCATAAGTGTCACATCTAAGAATTAAACTTTTTTTTTTTTAGTATTCCAAACTAAAATCTTCAAAAGCATTTTTTTTCTCTTTCGTGTTATACAAGCACAACGTAACTTTCTTCTCACATATGCATCACAGTGTAAATCTATCCCCCTAACTCTGTAATAATAGATTGCAAAGAAACCATTTTATCCCAAACAATCTCATAGGGTTCTTAACTCTTCAAGAAAGGAGGCGGGCAGTGAGGAGGCAAGCCACAGAAACACACATTCCGTGAAGAATGAGGAGGAAGGCAAAGCTTGAGGACCTGACAGGGGTCTTTTCTTATCTTCCCCTAAATCTGCTGTACCTGTCAAAAAAAAAAGTGAAGCAAAGAATTGAGGCAAAGCCACAGATAATTGAAGAGAAACATCAGTGTTTTCCCTCATGGGTTGCAAAATAACGTTTACCAATCTGAATTATCTTGATGGTAGTTTTCAAGGAAATGTGTCTCACAAGTGTGTACAGCCACATGATGACCAATGAACCTTCACAACCATTTGTAGAAAGAGGGATAGGATTCTTGACAATTTTGTGTTAAGAGATTCCTTCTAAGGAATTGGTGACATAATGACTCAGTAAAATGAAGGCTCAAATGCAGAGAAAGAGTAAATGAGAAGAAAAACTAAAGGCTATGTAAAGTCATTTGGAAATAAAGAAGGATTTTTGGCTTCTTATAGGGTGCTGTAGCCAAAAGCTTTGCTTTCCAACTAGAGTACAAAGAGACACAGGGAAGAAATGCCACTCTACTCTTCCAGCACTTGATCTGGCACAGCTCAGGGTGTTTTTTAAAACAGACCTTATTTTTTAGAGCAGTTTTTGGTTCACAGCAAAACTGAATGGAAAGTACAGAGGGTTCTCACATGTCCCTGTCTTCCCCTGCCCCCTACAGTCCCCTCTACTGTCAACAACCCACACCAGAGTGGTACATGCGTCACTATCGATGAACCTACATCGACACATCATCACCAAAGTTCATAGCTTACATTAGAGTTAACTCTTGTGCTGAACGTTCTAAGGGTTTTGATAAACGTACAATGACATGTATCCACCATAATAGTGCAAGTGGTTTCACTGCCATAAAAATCATCCTTCCCTCTCTGTTAACTCTCTGGTTTAATAGATAAATCTCATGTCAAGAGGAAACAAGGGATTTACTCATAATTTTTTTTTCATCTTCTCCTTTCTGAAGTACATCTAGTTTTTTGGGAAGGCTGGGTATTGGCAAAGAAACCCTTGGCTCTGCATGTGCATAGGTTCATATCAATGAGCAAATGAAAGAACATACTTTAGAGCCAGGAAGGAAGCCAGGTGCAATGGTCTGAATGTTTGTGTCCCCTAACACTCATATGTTGAAATCCTAACCCTCAAGGTGATGGTATTTGGAAGTGGGGCCTTTGGGAGGTGATTAAATCAGGAGGGTGGAACACCCATGACTGAGATTTGTGCCCTTACAAAAGAGACCTCAGAGAACTGGCTCCTCCCTTCCACCACATGGGGGCACAGTGAGAAGTTGGCAATCTGCAACCAGGAAGAGGACCCTCACTAGAACCCACCTGTGTCAGCAGCCTGACTGTGGAACTCCCAGCCTCCACGAATGTGAGAAATACACTTCCATTGTTTATGTGCCACTCAGTTTATGGTGTTTTGTTATAGTAGTCAGAATGGACTGGGACAGTAGGTGTGGTGGAAGAACATGGACTTAGGAAATAGACCTGGATTATTATTATTATTATTATTATTTTTTTTGAGATGGAGTCTCCCTCTGTTGCCTAGGCTGGAGTACAATGGCACGATCTTGGCTCACTACAACCTCTGCCTCTCGGGTTCAAGCGATTCTCCTGCCTCAACATCACAAATAGCTGGGATTACAGGTGCCTGCCACCATGCCCAGCTAATGTTTGTATTTTTAGTAGAGATGTGGTTTCACCATGTTGGTCAGGCTGGTCTCGAACTTCTGACCTCAGGTGATCCACCCACCTTGGCCTCCCAAAGTGCTTGGATTACAGGCATGAACCACTACACCCAGTCAACCTGGATTATTCTTTTTCTTTCTCCACTTGCTAGTCCTGAGGCTGAAAGTATTTAAGATCAATGAAGAGGGACTTAGGTCTGAGTTGCAGCTTCCTTATCTACAGAATAGGATAATATCTGCTATGAGAGGAATACCTGAGACATGGAAATAAGATGATGATATAAAATGCACACAAGCACAACATAACTTTCTTCTCACATCTCCATCACAGTGTAAATCTATCCCCCTAACTTTGTAAAACTAAATTGCAAAGAATATTACATGTAATATTCTTCCTTTGCCTCAGAAATGGGCAAACAAAATTTAAGAAGAAAAAAATTCTGGGTGTGAACATCTTGATAAACATAGATGGACTCACATTAATTAATGCCACTGGACTGGAATCAAGATCTGTGCCTATTCTAGAAAGTAAAATTCTTTGCGCAAACAGGCATAGCAGGTTTTATTCAGTGAACAAACAGCCACTGATCTCCCTGTGCCTAACTGAAGATACTTCTCCACTCTGTTCACTCATTTACAACTGATCATTAGGCAGCGTGAGGGATTAGCTATGATCATGTATTGTTCACAATATTTCACACATTATTCATTTAAAACTATGTATTCTTTCTTTGGAGTGAAAAGTCAGTTGTTGACACTTAAAACTGAAGATGCTTGTGGAGGGCTGGCAGAAGCCCTCAGCAGGGAGTGTTATGCATATTCTATAACTCTGCTTCTGAAATCTGCACCAGGGCTTCTGCAATTTATGTCTCTCTTCAGCTCAACCAGGTGCCTTGTACCCAACACAGGGCAATTCCTAAGGTTTAATTGTGCCTTGCTATTTCAGCAGGACTTAGGATAAAGATGATTACCAGCTGTAGTTATTCAGTGACATTTCACTTCTCCTCTCTCAGACTCCCCTTTACAAATGTTTCCTGCCAGCAGCCCATGACACCTTCACTCCCACAACCCCAATACCCATGGAATAACTTCTAATTGTCTGCCTTTCAAAGAAGTGAACTCCATGGCTGTCAACATTTGCTGTACTAATTGTTTGTACATTTGGAGTTAGCTGAAAGAGTCCAGAATCTTTTAAGACAATCTATCTCTTTTGTTAATTTCTTCTTATTCTTGGCCCAGATGTGCTTAAGGAAAACCTAGCTGAATTTCCTCTCCTATTTGAGAACACCTAGGTATGAATCAGTGAAGACAACAGACAGTTTTCTCTCTGGCCCTAACAGGCTATTCCTTTGAAGCGTATATCATTCACAAAATGCTAATGTTTGTTAATTCTGGGTAGTGAATACATACCTGTTTGTTATATTATTCTTTGTCCTCTTCTGTATTTTTAAAAACATAAATTAAAACAAACATGTTGTGTCAAACAGTTTTTGGTGTTTTGCATCTTTGTGTCTCTGCTCATAGAAGTCCCCAGATGGAAAGATGAAGAGAGCTGCTCTTAAGGTGGACAAAGGTCCTCTCGAGAATGTGGGTTCTCATTTGTATCCAACCCAAGTTCACAGCAAGGATCAGTACAATTGAAAATAACAGAATCTGATCATGCAATTCTTTTTATATACAGAACTGGATTTTCCCTCCAAATTAATCCTTTACCAGTAGTGGATGGGCTGAAAATACAGACACTGAGCAGTTAGCTCACTTCCATCTGGCACGGCCATGTGAACACTTCGGTTGGCTAGCTTTTTTAATGAAGTGATTTTTAATGAAGCAAGCTGTGAATTTAATGGATACCTTCAAACAGCTTCTTTGTATCTAAGCTTTAAGTAACGAAGCAACTGCCAAATTAGCCACCCAAAACAAGAGACAAATTGAAGACTGGATGACTGGAGGATCAAGGATTGTTGGCGTGTGGTCATCAGACATGTCATCTCCACTGCTGGCACAAAGTATGGTGCCACGAGTCCACGTGGAGGTAGGTGGCCTGAGGGAAGTCCTGCTCAGTGACCTTGTCAGAGGTCAAGAAAGTGCTTGGCTGACACTAAAGCATACTCAGGCACAAGATGTCATAATAGTATTCTCACCACTGTCCATGCTGGTACACTGCCTCTTAGAGGTTTATTTCCCTTGTGATTTTGAATCAATCATTTCAGCTCACTTATAATGTGGGCACAATAGAAAGGAGATCATTAGGTTTGGTCTATAAGACCCTGAAAGAAAGATGAGGTGTTGGTAGAAAGAAATGCACAGGTATTAGAGAACTCTTTTTTTTTTTTTTTTAGA
>PVKP010016400.1:0-48204 GCA_004027715.1 Plecturocebus donacophilus
TTTCGTCATCTGCCCCCTCCCGCCAGACCATATTTCTCCATGAGACCCTTTAGTTTGGCCACAGCCAAACAGATCTGAAGACCATTGCCTCCCTGCAGAAGTTGGCATGGAGATTCTAAGTTCTCCAGGTGGGAGGAGGAGGGAGGTTTACTTAGGTTTTTTAAATGTTCTAGGACTTGTGTGTCCTATTAAACTTATAGATCGTTGGAAAAGGGAGTCACAAGAAAGACAAAATTCTCATAGTCCAGCTTCACAGGCACAGAAGGGCCCCAGCTCCACCGGGAGCAGGCCCAGGTGCAGGGCTGCAGCGGAGCCCAGGTCTGCAAAGCATCTGAGCAAAGCCCCTCCTCCCCACAGCTCAAGGTTCCAACAGTGCCTCCCGCTCACTCCCTCTCCCCCTCCAAGTCTTCCGAGTATGCACTCCAGACTGGTGTTCCTATTGAGTGTGAGCCAATGAAGAGGGGTGGGGTGACAGAATTGGTCTGTCCCTTTTCAACAACCGCCAAGAGGACTGTTGATGTTCTCTCTAGAATGTGAGGTGCTTGACTGTCCTTGACTTTGAATAGAATGTTCAAAGTGGGAATAGAAGCTCTCCCACTCAAAAGCTAATTACACCTAAGAAAAATATCAACAGTACTTTTTATAAGCAGTATACAAAATAGTTGCATAATTTTCTTCTTTTTCTTGTAGCCCTGTGCAACTGTTTTGGAATGCATGCGATTTAAAAAAAATATTCATGGCCCAGCACAGTGGCTCATGTCTGTAATTCCAGCACTTTGGGAAGCCAAGGCAGGAAAATTGCTTGAGTCCAGGAGTTCCAGGCCAGCCTGGGCAACATCACAAGAGCCCATCTCTACAAAAAATTAAAAAGTTAGCTGGGTATAGTGATGCCTGCCTGTAGTCTCAGCTACTCGGGAGGCTGAGGTAGGTGGTTGAGCCCAGGACATTGAGGTTGCAGTGAGCTGTGTTTGCACCACTGCACTCCAGCCTGGGCAACAGAGTGAGATCCCCATCTCAAAAAAAAAATGTATCTCAAGATGTGTTCACTTCAAGTTTAGGGTGGCCCAATCCTCTCAGGAAACTGAAACCCAAGGGACAGTGAAACCAAGGTCCTGTCTCCTTTTCAGCCTCTCTGCTGACACGGTTCTTACCTGAGAATCACAGGAAGTGCTTCCCACAGGCAGAGTGATGGTACAGCCAGGAGCACCTTGCGAAACTGCACCGGCCTGAGCCCTTCCCAAGTCATCTGTATCTGGGAGTTATTTGTGCACCACAGCCCAGCAGATCACCTGGCTTTTTCTTCTCATCCCCATCCTTGCGTGTCTAAAGAGAAATGTTTGGGTGGGAGGAAATGACATTTGAGTTCATTAATTCAAAACATGGGTGGTAAGATGACTTATTCCAGGAAATTCAGTTCTGAGTTTCATCAAATAAATTCAGAGGCTCAACAGAAGACGTGACCTTCTTGTAAGTCCACTGAGCTCTGCCTCCAGAACAGAACCCCAAGGAGTCAGACACAAGAGCAGTGAGGTGCAAGCTGCCCACTGCGCCTGCCTCTGCAGGCACCTGCCTCCCACCCTGCTAGCCGCACGTTGCTGCCAGCGCCTGAGGACCACTGCCTCGGATGGAGAAGCTGGAACTCAGATCCTAGACTGTTCCCCTAGGGGAATGTGATGATGGTTTCTAAACTTCACAGGTGCAGGCACAGTTGAAACCCCCACTTTGCCCTTCCCAACTGCCTGAACTTGAGCAAGTCACCTCCTCCCCATAATGCTTCAGGCTCCTGATCTGTAGAAGGAAGATCATAACGATAATGGTCTGTGGAGTGGGATGAGGATTAAATAATCTCTCTCCAGTGGGGACTGGAAAATGGGGTTAGGGAGCTGGGCGTGGTGGTGCATACCTGTGGTCCCAGCTGCTCTAGAGGCTGAGTCAGGAGGATCGCTTCAGCCCAAGAGGTCGAGGCTGCAGTGAGCTGTGATTGTGCCACTGCACTCCAGCCTGGGTGACCAAGTGACACCCTGTCTCCAAAAAAAGTCATGCGGTTGGAGTTTGTATCTCCCTTGCTTCCCACCACGGCTTTCAGCCATACCTCTTCTCCTTTTGAGAACTAGTCAGCCTCTTTGAGTGTTAGCTGTTGATCACTTCCATTCGTGCTTCAGGGTGAGGGTGTCCAGCTCAGTCCTCTCCTCTGTCCCTTGGCTTTGCCCCAGGACATGCTGGGTGTATTTGTTCCCCATTGCTGCATAATAAACCACCACACACAGTGGCTTAAACAACGCAGACTTACTGTCTTAGCATCCTGGAAGCCCAGAGCCTGAAATGAACCTACAGGGCTAAAATCAAGGTGTCCATAGGGAGGGCAGGTTTCTTCTGGAGGCTGCAAGGGAGAATCTCGCTGTTCCTTGTCTCCTTCAGCATGAGACAGAGACAGAAAGAGGGAGTTGGGGATTCAGTGAAGTAGAAGGTGCCACACGATTTTAAATGGCCAGATCTCATGTGACCTCGGAGCAAAGCTCACTATCACCAAGAGGATGGCCCATTCATGAGGAATCTGCCCCCACGGCCCAGACACCTCCTCCCAGGCACCTCTAACACTGGGGATTACACTTCATTCAACACTGGGCAGGGACAAATGTCCAAACAGTAGCAGATGTGAAGGTCCCCAAACATTCACTTTAGCCTCTAGCTGCTTTCCTTAGGCTTCTGGGGCAGCCTGCAGAGGGCAAGCGCCTTCGCGCTGAAAGCAGCCGTGAGAACGCTGCCTTCTCTCACTACATCGAGCACCAGCGTCCCATTCACCAGGCATCTGACCCTCTGCCTCCACACAGCTGCTTTACGTAGGCCCAGGGGCTGGGCCTGGCTATTCTACGCCACCCTTGGGAGTCCTTCCCATCTTCAAGGATTTTCTGAAAGGTCAAGCCTGGCTGCACTGGGGAAGGGACGTGGAAGCCACAGCCCCTCCTAGCCGGCAGCCTGGGCAGCAACTAGGGGAGGTGAAGCGTTTTCTTCTCGCTGTGGAGCTGGGGAATGTGCAGAAAATGGGCCTGGGGTCCTCTCCAGGTTGCTCAGAAAGGAGTCTGGGAATGTGTCTAAGGGGACAAGGGTTTGGGTAGGGACCCAGGTCAGGACTCCAAAGCCCCAGTGTCCTGCCCCGAGAGCTTGCCTGCCCAGCGATTTCCACCTTGATGCGAATGCACTTGGCCATTCCCTCTGCAAACCCTTCCTTGGGCAGGTGGGGACATCTGGTCGACTCCTCAGGAGGTGGGAGTGACAGCAGCAAGTAAAGAAGACAGGACGAAGGCGACCACGGGCTGCGTGAGTGAACACAAACAGCAGGAGGGCCCTTTGCCCGGCGTGGCTTCTGCATCGTGCCTCTGAAAGTCCCCGTGTGTGCCCACAGCTGTGGGCGGTGCTTACGTTTCTGTGCACGTGTCTGTGGAGGGTGTGGTTGGGGGTCAGAGGGGGTTCCTGTGAATTACCAAGAGAATCTTGGAGGGTGGGACTCTACGGGACCTGCAATCAAGTCCAGTGGGTTCCAAGTGTTTTCTGCAGGTTCTGCTGGGTGCCCCCGGACACCCAAGGGGCAGACCCAGCAGAGATGGCTGCCGGGGAGAGGGAGCTCCATCCCCCTCTGTAGCCAGGGCACTCCTGGGTGATCCATGGGTCTTCCCAGTGAGATTTTGAAAAAATAAAATTTTACTTTCATTAAAAAAAAAACAAAAAACTTTGGAAGTAGTGACTTCCCATCCAACGTCCTCACTCTTCAGTGAAGAAACTGCAGCCTGGAGAAGGGAAGTGACTTTCCCAAGGTTGTGAAGGAACCAGCGTGGGGAGAGCCTCAGGCCTCCTGACCCCAAAGCGGGTGGTGTCCACAGTTTACCTTGCATCTCTCGGCCTGCAGGGCTCTCGAAGTGCAGGTGGCTGGAGAGCGCCCTCTGCCCAGCCCCACCCCAGTGGCTCCCAGCAGGACCACCAAGTGTCCCAGTTCCCAGGAACACAGGACAAGGCCTCCCTCTTCTAAAGTCTCTTCTTGCTTCCTGACCTGCTACACTGCTCAGGCCTCTGGTGGAAGGCGTTCAAGGGTCTGTCAGCACCCTCATGTGACCTAGGAGCCCCATTTGCCACCGCCTGGCCTGGAGAAGCTCTCATTAGCCCTACAGGGATATGGGACAGTGGGATGCGTATGTTGTGGTGGATGGAGGACAGAAGCTTGGCCCCATAAGCATCAAGAGTGTGCAGCTGCAGGGTCAGGGCACCCGACAGACAGCCAGGCGGTGAGAGCTGGGAGCCCTGCTGGGCACTGACGCAGCCCACGCTGCAGGGCTGAGAGCCCTTCCTGCCTCAGGTGTGACCTCCCACTAGGAGGAGTTGCCCAGCGAAGGGCAGAGCAGGTCCACACACCTGGCGGGAAGGGCCGAGTGGCATGTGGTTGGGACGGCAGAGCATGCAGGCCCCAGGGAACAAATCAGCAACACGAAGAGTCACCAAAGATGCTGAGTAATTTAGGCAGACACTTCAGAGTCAGGGGTCGGTGTGAGCCGTACACACACACACACACACACATTACCGCCATAGCGGCTCCTCCCGCCACCACCACCACGTCCTCTCTGACCAGGCAGGAGGAGGCCCAGCACACGACTGTTCCACCTGCGCCTGTGCACAAACCCCAGCTGCTTTAGAACAAGACAGAGGGCACAATGACTGCAAAACTGCCCCCCTAGACACACACACAGCTTGGATACTATTGGTTGAAACTGAGGAGGAGAAGGGTCTGTGCTTGGGGAGATGACCAAGTGGCATCCAGTGTGGCAAAGGGAATGTTCTATTGATAAAACTCCCTTCCCCTCCCAGCAAGTGAAGGGTCCAAGCTGTCACCAGGGGCAAATCCAGGTTATGTGGAGCTTGAAGCTTATAGAACTTGGAGGGCGGGGAGCTCTTTATTAAAAAATACAAAAATAAAAGTACTAAATTAGTTACCTTGTGTCTATCGATTTCTTTTTAACCAGTAAGGCTTCACATCTCCAATTTTCCAAATTGAGTCTTCCTGTTTTAATCACTTTGTTAATAATAATCTCTACACCTATTGAATTTCAAGTGCTATCAGCAATGCTGATTTTCATTTCTCTTTTATAATATTGGGATTTACCAGACATATCATAATATGCAGAATTACCAGATATATCATCATATGCAGAATACATGAAGAATAATCCTATATCAAAAAGTCCTACACACTGAAACACGAAAAATCATTTTACACATAAGGTGTTCAAGGTTATACAAAACAGATAACACTGACTCCTTTCACAACATCTGTGCCTCCAGGTAAGATTGGCAGTCACTGTGCTCTTGGCAAGATATTATAAACTATTTTTCTGGATAACATTAAGCAGGTTTATTTTTCCCAAAAAGAGGTTCCCTGCCTTGCCATTGAATGGATGTCGCCAAAATTAATCACTTATCTTCAATTCATATTGTTATGAGGCTGGGCGAGGTGGCTCATGCCTGTAATCCCAGCACTTTGGGAGGCTGAGGCAGGCAGATCACCTAGCTTGGGAGTTCAAGACCAGCCTGGCCAATATGGGTAAACACCATCTCTACTAAAAATACAAAAAAAAATTTAGTCAGGCATGGTGGTGAGCACCTGTAGTCCCATCTACTTGGGAGGTTGAGGCAGGAGAATCACTTGAGCCCAGGAGTGAAGGCTGCAGTGAGTCGAGATCGTGCCACTGCTCTCCAGCCTGGGCAGTAGAGCCAGACTCCGTCTATATATATATATGTATAGCTGCCAGATGGGACAGGCCCTCCACATTCTTTAGTCTCATCTCTGCATCTATATATATGCTGGAGAATGTGGAAAAAAAGATCGGTTCATTGCATTTGAGAGAAATACTGTTTGATTTTCTATTTCATTCATTTTCAAATACCTCAAACTTAAATGTCATACAACTCACAACTGAAGAGCCATTACTCAATTCAAAAACCCAATTTTGGGGGAGAGACCAAGGCAGGCAGATCACTTGAGTCCAGGAGTGCCAGACCAGCCTGGGAAACATGCTGAAACCTTGTCTCGAAGGCAAGAAAGAAGAAAGGAAAGAAAAGAAAGAAAGAAAGAAGGAAGGAAGGAAGGAAGGAAGGAAGGAAGGAAGGAAGGGAGGGAAAGGAAAGAAAAGAAAGAAAGAAATAGGAAAGAAAGAAAAAGGAAGAAGGAAAGAAGGAAGGAAAGGAGGGAGGGAGGGAGTGAAGGAAGGGAGGAAGGAAGAAAAGAAAGAAAGAAAAAGAAAGGAAGAAAGAAGAAAGATGAAAGAAAGAAAGGAAGAAAGGAAGGAGGGAAGAAAGGAAGAAGAAAGAAAGAGAGAAAGAAAAAAAGAAAGAAAGAAAGAAGGAAGGAAGGAGGAAGGAAGGAAGGGAGGGAGGGAAAGGAAAGAAAAGAAAGAAAGAAAGAAAAAGGAAGAAGGAAAGAAGGAAGGAAGGAAAGGAGGGAGGGAGGGAGTGAAGGAAGGAAGGAAGAAAAGAAAGAAAGAAAAAGAAAGGAAGAAAGAAGAAAGATGAAAGAAAGGAAGAAAGGAAGGAGGGAAGGAGGGAAAGGAAGAAGAAAGAAAGAGAGAGAAAGAAAGAAAGAAAGGAAGGAAGGAAGAAGAAAGAAAGAAGGAAATTAGCTGGTCTTGGTGGCACACATCTCATCTCAGCTACTCGGGAAGCTGAGATGGGAGGATCGCCTAAGCCCAGGTGGTGGAGGTTGCAGTGAGCCAAGACTTCGTCACTGCACTCCAGTCTGGGCAACAAAGACAGAGCTTGTCTCAAACACACACACACACACACACACACACGTTTTTAACGTACATGACTTTGTCAAATTGAAGGAATTTTATCATAGCACTGACCGTGTAGCCTACCACAGTGGCAGGACACAAACCACAAAACCAACTGTATCCAAGCAGGGCATTGAGGAGTATAATGATGGGTATATATCTAAAAGAACTGAAAGAAGGATATCAAGAGACGTTTGTGCACTCATCCACAATAGTCAAAACGTAGAGGCAGCCCCAGTGTCCATTGACGGATGAATGGATGAACAGAATATGGTACATACATACAGTGGAATATTGTGAAGAACTTAAAGGGAAGGAAATCCAGTCTCAACACGCTACAAGGATGAACCTTAAGGACATCATGCTAAGTGAAATAAGCCAGTTACAAGATAACAAATACCTCCTGATTTTACTTACATGAGGTATCTAGAGAAGTCAGATTCACAGAAACAGAGAGTAGAATGGTAGTTGCCAGGACCGGTGGGGAGGGGAAATGGGGAGTTGTTGTTTGATGGGTGTGGAATTTCAGTTTTGCAAAATGAAAATGTTCTGGAGATCGCTTGCAGCACAATGTGAACATATTTAACACCACTGAACCATACCCTCAGACATGGTTACGATGATGTCTGAGTCTGTTTGCGCTGCTATAACTGAGACTGGGTGATTTATAAAAAACAGAAATTTATTTTCTCCCAATTCTGAAGGCTGGGAAGTCCAAGATCAAGGCACCAACAGATTTAGTGTCTGCTGAGGGCTGCCCTCTGCTTCCAATTTTTTCTTTGATTTGAATTACTAATAAATGTGTTTTCAAAATCCCTGAATGTACCAGCCTGGGCAACAGAGTGAGAACCTGTCTCTACCAAAAAAAAAAAAAAAAAAATTAACCAGGCACAATGGCACATGCCTATAGTCTTAGCTACTTGGGAGGCTGAGGTGGGAGGACCCCTTGAGCCCAGGCAGTTGAGGCTGCAGTGAGCCATGATGACACCACTATATCACTCCAGCCTGGGTAACAGAATGAGACAAGAGAAGAGGAGAAGAGGAGAGAGGAGGGGAGGGAAGGGAACGGGAGGGGAGGGAAGAGAACGGGAGGGAAGGGAAGGGAATGGGAGGGAAGGGAAGGGGGAGGAGACAGAGCAAGACTCTGTCTTAAAAAAAGCGGGGGAAGGGGAGCTCTGCTCCTTTTGCTGCTGCCATGAGTATGCTCAGGCTTCAGGGCAGGGGAGGAAGGAACCCTGAACATAGAATATTGAAACTTTTATCTGCTGTCTTTAGTTAATGGCTTCTATCCGTTGTGTTCACAGAATATGACCTACCAGTGACGTGTGGTATCTGTGGGAAGTTGCCTTATTGCCTAGAATGGGACGGCCATATTAACTGGCTCTGTTTCTTGATTTTCTCTTATTGTAAAATGTCCTGAAGATGCTCCAACAACGGCCAAGAAAACATTCCCATCTTATATCCTCTCCAGGCACGAGGGAGAAGTCACTACGAACATCTACCCACCAGGGGGGCAATGTGGAACCTCAGGAGCTCCACAGGTGATATTTTGGTCGCCCAAGTCCAGCTCTATGCCCAGAGCAAGAATCCCGTCAAGACAGCCTTCACACAACCAGCCCCGCCATCTCTTCTTCGGGAGCTCCCCACATCAGACACTCGGGGCCTCGGGCCAGCAACATCACATTCACGCCCTCGAGTCACAACTGTGAAAGTGAACCAGCAGATGATGCACAAACACGGTTTGTCCTGAACTGGAGACGGAGCCAACAGCACAAGAGAAACTAATCTCAAGACAACGGGAGAAACGGGGACACAGGGCATGCAGGACAGTTTATCAGATGACGAGTTTGCATGGCAGAGTATGGGCTCTGAGCAGGGAGAACCACAGAGCCATGGCCAGACAAGCCAGGAAGCACCCGGGCCTGCCTGTAGACACCCCCTCCGAGAATAAACGCTCACCAAGCCCTTGTGAATAAGTCCCTGGGACTGATGCTTGGGACCTCTGCCGCTCGGGCCATCGCTATGGGACCAGGGCATGTGCCCCAGCCTGGGGAAGCCATCTCGGGGCTCAAGGACAGGGGCTTACAGACAGAGGCTCACAGGTAGAGCCAGGAGAAAAGACTGCCTAAGAGATTCCCTAAACAAAACCGTGAGCAGCCACAGTGCACCCTGCCTCCGGGTCCGCATGGGCATGAGGAGAGGCACCTGCAGAGAGCAGAGTGCTGAGGAAGCTAGAGGAAGACAAAGTTGATTCCTATGGAAAGGTCCATGGCTGCCAGGTGCGGTGGCTCATACCTGTCAAAGACCTTGACTTATGGTGGGACTCCTAGAAGCAGAGCCTGAGACAAGGGTTCTTGTTCAGGCAGGGAAGGTGAGAATTGTCAGGTAAAGGTTCTAGAGAGGGAGAGTGGCCAGAAGCAGCACCGGGCAGAGAAAGAAGCCAGTGATGTCCCCCCGGGAGAGCAACTTCAGTCTGATCCCCTTGTGTGGGCAGTCATTTGCCAGGGGGCAACCCCCAGGCTAGGCAGCTGTGGGCCATCAGCAGCCCACACTCACGACAGCTGGAAAGCGGATGGGCTGGGGCACTGAGAGCATCGCAGCAGGTGTCTCCACTGTGGGCATGACGAGGAAGGTGTGGCTCAGACATCAAGGAGGGCTGGGTGAGGTGGCTCACGCCTGTAGTCCCAGCTAATCAGGAGGCTGAGGTGGGAGAATCGCTTCAACCCGGGAGGCAGAGATTGCAGTGAGCTGAGATAGAGCCACTGCATTCCAGCCTGGCTGACAGAGTGAGACTCCATCTCAAAAAATAAAAGCTTAAGGAGGCCTTAAGGAGGGTGGAGACGGGAACCAGGGGAGGGTACCCAGACAGTGGGTGGAGGAGCCACGCTGGGCGAGCCGCCTGCTTCTGTGCCCAGGACCCTTGGTGTTTCCCTCCTGCCCTCTGTCTGTACTCCAGAAAATTCCTACAGAGCCAGGCTGGGCAGGCCCGGGAGGGATTGGCCCCCCTGTGGTGTTTGCCAGTCCTGGAGGGCGGGGGTGGCAGTGGCTGGCATCTGGGCCCCAGGGAAGGCAGCAGCCTCTTGTCTCTACACCCCACGAGCTCGCCTAAAAGGAAACCCCCCTCACTGTCCTCCCTGCAATGGAGGACTCAGTGGAATGTCTGAGTCAAAGGCCCTCCTTGGAGAGCAATGGCAACGTGACCAGGTCTGACAGCAGATGCAGACTGCCTAGGATCTCGGGCTCATGCAGTTTCTGAATGGAGACTGGGGTGGGAATTGCAATTGTGCATTAATAAAACTCCCAGGGGACGCCAATGTTGCTGGCTGGCCACCCCGCCCTGCCCCACTTCCACCCGTCCCCATAGCAAGTATGTGGGGCTGTTGCCTGGAGTCCGTCAACCCGTGTTCCCGTCTCTGGTTTTCCTCTGCTGAACGAAACCTTTCTGCTCTCAACACATGATTCCAGGCGCAGCTGAGCCCCTCGGCCCTGGGTGTGCGTGTGACCAGGCCTTTCAGAACCCTGCACTCCCCGGTCACTGAAACGGGTCTAGTAACAGGCACTGACCCGAGTCAGGCCAACAAGAATAGGACCCTCCACTGTCTCAGGCCATTAGAGAAAGGACCGGACGCTCCCAGGCAGAGAGCTGAGCTGCCAGCTTCTTCCTGTCGCATGAGCCAGAGCCTGGCTGGGTCCGTGTGACCATCGAGTCACTGCACTTTTCATTTACACAAGCTCATCATTTCCTTTTTTGAGATCTGAGTTGAACACAGACCCCTGCCTGACTCATTCCCAGCATTGCCCACCCCCGATGGAGCCACATTTCAAAGGCGCAGTCCCTGAGCTCCTTACATGCAGGACCCTCCTGGCTGACAGAGGCCATGGAAGAAGTCTGAGTCAGGCGGCGCAGCACAGGGTCACGGTGCTGAGGCGAGCCTACCCACTGCAGCCAGGCCTCCCGTTGACAGGAGGGACGTACCTTACCCGGGTCTCACGGCCACGCAGTGGCGGGCAGGACAGAGGGTAAGGTGTCCAGAGCGCTCTGGGAAAGGCGGTCTGCAGTCAGGTCCCATTAGGGGGAGGCAGGAAGGGGGGATGGTAGAGCCTCTGTGCCACGCTGTGCACCTGCATCCTTTACACACCTACTTGTTCGCTTCTCAGGATGCCATGAGGAAGAGGAGCAGGGAGGGTGGCTAACCTCAGGAGAGGCGTGTGCCTGGCCGAGACCTCCCACTGGAGATGGACATCATGGGAGTCCGGTCTCTGACTCGAGCACTCTTAGCGGCCCACTGGTCGGGCACTGAGGGAACCCTCTCGAAGCTTCTCGGCAAGTCTGGCCTCACCGTGGGCTGAGCAGGCAGTAGGACTGCAGCCTCTATATCTGTTAGTCAGATGCAAAGAGCAGTCACTGTGCAGGGGCCGGAAGCCAACATTAGCTCATCACTGTGGCTTTGATGTATGTCTTCTAGGGTCTTTGGTCACCAGGTAACCTTGAAGCATAATTCTTCAAGAGATGATGGAGGCAGAAATGGAGGCCATCACCCTGCTCCCCATTAAGCCCCAAATGACCACTCCTTACACCAGCTGATGTCGGGAACATTTATTCAACTCGGTCAGCTCCCGCAGGTGTCAGCAACCGGTAGAAACATCCAGTCTGGACAACCACTTCCGTGCAGTCCTGCAGACCAGGGGGTCCCTGCTGCTCCCACCGCCCCAACGAAGTAAGAGCTTGAGGCCTCCGACATCCACTTTTGACTCGGGAGCCAGCCCACAGCCCAGTAAAAGGCACCCTCTAGTGAACTCACACAGCCTCTCCCCATGCGCACTGCCCAATACCGTCCACCCCATAAGCTCCAGTGCTTGAGGCAGCAGTCAGCCGACAAGTGTTTCCTGAGAGTTAGGAGCCCAGCCCTGTGCTAGACTTTGGTAGGGCTCAAGAGGAAATGACAGTCCCTTGCCCTCAGGGAGCTCACTGTCTCATTGCAGACTCAAGACACACACAGAGACTGGAGCGTCCGGTGGCACAGCACGCAGTTGCGGGGTGGGAGCTCACCCAGGACCTGTTCGACAGGGAAGGAGGATGTGGGCTTGGTGGTTTGGGAATCCAGGCCCTGTGGATCAGAAGGGCTTAGTGGGATAGAGGAGGGGGAAGGGGCCATGTCCGAGCAATATAGGGAAGGCACAGAGGCAGGAACGAGCACAGCACAGTGACAGGCAGAGGGGGACACAAACTGCACCATTAGCAGAGAAGGGGTATGTGAAGGTTTCCTCTAGGTTGGCCAAGGATCAGAGCCAGAGTGGAAGCTGCTGGGGCTGGGAGCGCCTTCTCGTTCTCAGATCCCCCCCAAGCCTTGTGCTATCCCAGGGCAAGGCATACAGTAGGAAGTAAGAACATATGATCCAAAGTGCATCGAAGACAGCAAGCCTCCAGGGCAGGAATCCACAGGTTGCCTTCCAACCACCCTGACCCAAACCCACCCCAGCCCTGGTCAGTTTCGCCTTTTTTGGGGAAGCAGGTGAGAACTTGTGGGTTCCCCAGGAGACAGAGGTTGTGGTGCGCCATTGCACTCCAGCCTGGGCAACAAAAGCGTAACTCCACCTCAAAAAAAAAAAAAAAAAGGAGAACTGTAGATTCCAGGCTGACCGGTTCAGGTGTGAAGATGGGTGTCCTCCTCGCCCTGCTGTTAGCCTGGGCCTGTTCCCTTCACCTGCACTGCTGCACACTCAGAAAACACACAGAAAGCTCCTCCACCGACCTCTCCCCATGCCCAGAGCTACAAGGACCAGGAGCAAGGCCCTCATCCTCTTCCTCCCCAGCCCGTTGGGCTGAACACTTGGCTAGTTGGGAGGCACCGCTGACTGGGCTTGGTTGGTGGAAGCAGGATTCTTTCTCCCTGGGACAGACTCAGACCAAACTCAAGCTGCCACAGGCGTCCACAGCAGTCCAGGTTCCCGAGACCACACAGTGAAATCAGAGCCCAGCAAGGAGCAAAGGGCTCCTTTGTGGAAGCCAGCGACCAGTCAGGCAGAACAAGAAACACAAAATCACAGAAAAAATCTAGCCCAGGGGACCTCTGCCAACGTCTGCAGAAGGGAAATGAGGTTCCAGAAACCTGATGTATCATTCGCTAGGTCTGGGAGAAGGGACTAACTAAAAGGTCCCCTCCTTGGAATTCTTTATTCCCGGTCAAGGGAAGGAGTCTTGGCCGGGGAGGGAGGGGCACTACTTGTACAGTGGCCTTGACTCGGGGCTCAGTGTGTGACAGGTAACGAAAGGGCAGCAGGTGAAGCCCCTGGGGCTGAGGGTCTTAGCCTGGAGTCCAGGGGTGGGTTTCATCCAGGGAGTCCAGGGGCTCCTGAAATTGCTTAGGGTTTTTGAGTCTACGTGAGTTGTCTGTTTTCCTAGAGAAGGTCCGTCACCTTCATCAGATTTTCCAAGGGCTTTGTGTCCCCAGAGTGCTAAGAAGCACTGCTCAGAAAGGAAAAGGAAGCTGCAGGTTTCATTCACATCTGGCAGAAGGTTTTGTCTCTAGAACCAGGTCTGCCACCGACTTGCTGTGTCAGCTTAGACCAGTCACTTCCTGTCTCTGAACTCTAGCCAAGTGGTGGGCCAGGCAGGAGCAGAGAAGCCAGCTCTCCACATAGGCATCGAACTACCACCAGTGGCAGAGTGGAGGCCTGTGTCCAGGCAGCCAGGATGAGGTCTGCCCCAGCTGTGGCTCCCGCCAGGCCTAGGGAGTTTGTCCACCAGAGCTTGGGATCTGCCTCCACTTCCAGGCTCCAACCAGTCACCTCCACTGGTCACCACGGGGCAACTCTCCAGGCAGATCTTCTTAGTGGACGTGTCCTCACGCCGGGGTGCAGTACCAGCCAGGCCCCCGTGGAACCCCATTCCTGGTCTCCATGTCCCGATGGGCCCTGCACCTATCGGTCATAGGATCCTCCCACTCCGCATCTGTCCACAGAAACAAAGACATCGGTATCAGGTGTGGTGCCATCACATGGCCCTGCCCAGCGCCCCCTCTGGGGCAAGGAGGGAGTGATTAGCTGGCCTACCCTGAGTCTGTCCTAGGGTTTGAATGAATCCTCTTTGTCCACTACTAAGCACTGTAAGGATTATGAATCCCATTTACAGATGAGACACCTTGGGTTCAGGGCATTTTGGTGACTGACTCCAAGTGTCCCAAGCCCCTGTTTAATTACTTCATCTTTGCCATCAACGCTAGTCTACAGCACCTGGGAGTGGGAGGCAGAGGACAAACAGCCTCCGAGGAGCCACAGCCACGCAGCACTGAGGAAGGGCAGAGGGGATAGCGGGGAGGGAGAGTCTCCAGCACTCAGTACAGGACCGAACATGGGGATGGCTCTGGGAGTGCAGGTCCCCCGAAGCCCCAGCTCCCTTCCTCCCAAACCACTCCCAAGGATGCCATGTCCCCTCCAAACACCCATACCACCCCTGAACCTGCTGCCTATCACACGGCCCCACATCCTCCCAGCTCCATCGCCCATGTTTTAGCAGTGGAGATATAAAAGGTCCTGGGATCCAGAATTCAAAACAAAGCCCTGGCTTCCACGCATTGTACCACTAAGTACTGACTGTGGTGTAGGCAAGCTTGGCAAACCTGCTTCCTCATCTGCCAAAAGGCTGAAGAGACCCGTGCCTCTGAGTGCCAGCTTGGAATCAGAGGTCCTGGAGCAGAGTCCTGGCCGCTGCCTTTCTCACTGCCAGACCTGGCCAGGCCTCTTAGCTGGGGGCCTCATGTTCTCTTGCCCAGATGACCCAAGCACCTCGAGGCTCTAGCTCTTCCCACGTCAGTCTGCCTTCACAATGCCTCTGGTTCTCTTCTAAAGCATAAGTCTGAGATCAGAGCACTTATCTCATTAAAAGTCTCAGTGTCCCGGGCCAGGCGCATTGGCTCACGCCTGTAATCCCAGACTTTGGGAGGCCAAGGTGGGCGAATCACGAGGAGTTTGAGACCAGCCTGGTCAATATGGTGAAACCCTATCTCTACTAAAAATACAAAAATTAGCCGGGCGTGATGGCACATCCCTGTAGTCCCAGCTACTCAGGAGGCTGAGGCAGGAGAACTGCTTTAACCTGGGAAGTGGAGGTTGCAGTGTGCCGAGATTGTGCCACTGCAGCCCAGCCTGGGCGACAAAGCAAGACTCCATCTCAAAAAAAAAAAAAAAAAAAAAACTCAGTATTCTTGCACCCTGACCATGAAGTCCTTTGTAGGGCAAACCTACCCTTAGGACACGTGGAGTCAGTCACCAAACTATTGGGATCCCCCACCAAAAAAAAAACCCTCTACACAATTGCTCTTCCTAGAACAATTTTATTTGTCCCCATGACCTGATTCAAAGCCATCAAACTCCCCTGGGTAACGCAGGGAGGCCAGTCACCCTCCTCAGTCTCGTCCCAGAGTGCTTTGTAGGGTTGGCCCCAACTATAGTCCACATCACACACCAAGTGTGAGCAGCCAGTGACCGGCCTGCGGTCCTCATCTGTGTCTGGGAGAGCCCAGCGCGGCAGTCAGTGACACATGGGGTGGCAGAATCCACTAAGACTCTGTGCAACAGTGACCTCATGCTCCTCATCCAGTAGCTGCAATTACAATCCTAACATCCCAGCGAAGAGGCGCCCCTCATCTATATCTGCACCTTACAGATGAGCAAACTGAGACATGAAGTGAAATGGCATCTCAAGGACAGCAGAGAGTGTGTACAGGAGCCAGGAGGCCTGGGGGCTGAGGTTGGGCGTGGGGATTGTGGAAAGTGGCCCTCTCCAAGTCTCCTTCAACTCTGACATTCTGGGCATGAAGATCCGGTAAGCTCATCACAGAGACCTACAGACCGGTACCCCCACAACCCCACCTGCCCTCAAGGATCAATACCACCGCACCCCACCACCCCCAGCTCTGAGAGGGGCTCTGGCCAGCCCCGCAGGTCTCACCTGCTCTAGGCCGGATGGGCCAGGTAAGGAGAACCATGACAGGAGCCCGAAGCAGCTGTGCGCAGCCAGCCGGAGGGTCCCAAGGGAGGAACGCAAGGGGCGGCCGGAGCCTGGGGGCGGCCCACACCTTCAAGAGCCCAAGCCAGCCCTGCCCCTCGGCCAGGATCCCATCCAGAGAGGGGGCTGCAGCCCAGGGCCATCTCCAGGGGTCGGGGAGGCACGTGCGGGACAGGAAGCGGCCATCGGCAGCAGGCCCTGAGCGCATCATAGCACGCGGCCTAAGTGGGCGGCTTGGCCCTCCGGCCCGTGGCCGTGGCTGCGCTGGTGGGTCTTGAGCGAGCCCTCGCGCGCGAAGCTCTTGCCGCAGCGGGGGCAGAAGTAGGGCCGCCGCTCCCCGAAGACGCCGGGGCGGCGCGGGTGGGGCGCGGGCATGCGCGCGTGGGTGCGCTGATGGTTGAGCAGGAAGCGCGGCTCGCGGAAGCAGCGGCCGCACTGGGCGCACTGGTGCGGCTTCTCGCCGCTGTGGATGCGCTGGTGCGTGAGCAGGTTCTGCTTGAGGCTGAAGCAGCGGCCGCACTCGGGGCAGGGGAAGGGCCGCTCCCCGGTGTGCGTGCGCTGGTGCACCTCCAGGTTGTGCTTGACGCTGAAGGCCTTGCCGCACTCGGGGCACACGAAGGCGGCCGCGCGGCCCGCCCCGGCGTGCGCCTTCTGGTGCCGCACGAGGCTGGGCTGCTGCGAGAAGGTCTGGCCGCACAGCGGGCAGCTGTAGGGCTGCTCCTCCGCCGGGTGGTGGATGACCAGGCCGCGCTCGTCCCCCAGACCCTCCTCCCCGTCCCCGGCAGGGGACCCGCCCCCGGAGGACGCCAGCTCGGTCATGGGCACTTTCAGCTGCAATCACCAGTCCCTATGGAGACAGAAGCGAAGAGAGAGGTTGAGGGACCCGAGGGTTAGCCAACCCCCAGCCTGGCGGGGGACACTCGCCTCCCACAGCCTCACCTTTTGCCCCGTTTTGTTCAAGCCTAAGTTCCCCTGCTGAGAATCGGTGTTGTTCCTCCACTGCCCTTTACTCATGGCCTATACTCCTTCCAGGCCCTTCTCAAGGGCACCTCCTCCTGGAAGCCTTCCCGGACCCTTCCACCCAGTCTTACACCGTGTGACACAACCCTGTGGCCCTCACTCATCCCGCTGCACAAGGGTCAGTCATGTCAGCTTTGTCCCCCAACTCCCAGCACCTTGAGGATAGAGCTGCCTTCTTTTAATCCAAGCACCAAGCACCATGCCAGCCACACAAGACACTGGATAGATGCCCATGCGTAATATTCAGGGACTCCTAAGATTTTCAGTTACCTTCATCTAAATAGGTCTTATCCCTCAACCAGATTCTCAAGGACAGGGGGAGGTAGGGAGGTGCACCCCAAACTTGGAGAGAAGGGTGGGATTATCGGTGATTTAAAGATATTTTTGCGAAGCTTCAAACAAGAAACAAAAACACAACCCTGTAAACCTGAAAGTGACCTCAGTTAAACATTAAAGGCAGCAGCTCTTTGTTTACCAAAATGAGGCATGTGTTCAAAAGGTTTCCAAGTCACTGAACCAGGGTGTGAGCTCCCAGGGGGACTGGTCTCAGCGTGATTCCTCTTGGTATCCTCACAGCAAAGCCAGGCCCAGGCCTGGGCAGCACACTCAGTGCCCAGCCAGCCCCCAAACCCAGCTCACTTCATGCTGGTTCTCCTAAGATTCCTCTTAAATTGTTTCCCATTGTCCTTATAAAAGCCCTGAGAAAGGAGCAGAACAGAGTTATGGAGCCCCACTTGAAGATGGGGAAACTGAGGCTCAGTGAGGTCAACATACTTGCCAAGGTCACAGAGCAAGGTGAGCCTGGACTAGGCCTTAAGTCTCCTGCCTCACTGTTGAAAGCTCTTTTCAATGTACTAGCTGCTCAACAACTAAACACTCCCCAGACATACACACACACACACACACACACACACACACACACCCCACTGCCACCATCCCAGGTCACAGAGCCATGCATTCCAAAGGGCCACTTCTCCTGTGGGGGCCAGGAGTCTACTGCTACCACTCCCATGACCCCCAGAAACCTTGGGCTCCTGCAGGGCCCTGAGGCCTGCTTCATCCATTCTCCCCAAGCCCATCAGGGAGGCCAGCCATTCCACTGGACCTTCCCGAAGGCCTCTCTTCACTTCCAGCCTCAGTCAACGTATCTGCAGAGTGGGGTCTCAGGGCCACCTCCTCTGTCTTCTCTACCCTCGAGGCCAGGGTGGAACTGACACCCCGGGGAAGGAGACAAGTCCTACTTGCAAGAGACCCCACCCACAAATCTTTTCCACAGGCAGCTGCATTGACATCTGCAAAGACAGATCATCAAAGTCCCCTTGGCCAATCTCAGCCTGGCCCTATCACTGGGCAGCCTCCTCACTCTCCCCTGCTATACCCCTGACTGAGGCCCCGCCTGCACGCCGAGAGGCCCCCCGTCTCTCCCCCAAGTTCTTCCATCCCATGCCACACTCACAGCCCAGCTCAGCCCCTGCTCCTCCGGTCTCCGGTGGCAGCTCTCTGCTCTACAGTCTGCGCTGCTCAACGCAAATACGGTAACTCTCCCGCAGCGACTTCCGCGCCCCTTCTCCCCACCCCCATAAGGACTGCAAGCCTCTAGCGACGTTGCTCTTATCAAATAGCTGCATTAATCGGAAGAGCTGACCCCACCCCACCAGACCCTACGCACAACCTTGCCAACTTCGGAGGCCGCAGCAACCCCAGAGAAATATGGTAAACTCTGCGTCGCAACCCCACCCCCACGAAAATACGTAGGCCTCCACCCTGCTGCCGCAACCCACCCCGCCAGGCTGCAAGCCCCAGCCCCCAGAGGGAATGAATGCAGCCCACCCCCGCGGCCGCAGCGCCCCCCGCGGAACCACGCAATCCTGGATAAATACGTAATTAAGTCGCGGCGCTCCCACTCCCGGAAAGGACCTGCGCTGCTCGCGACAAATACGGTAGCGCGGCCGCAGTGACCCGCCCCCGAGGGTCCGCCTCCGGCCTCGGTAAATACGGTAACCTCCCGCCGCGGCCCCAGCGCGGCCCCGCGCGGACTCACATGGCGCCGCCTCCCCAGCCCTCCTTCGCCGCCGCAGCGCCGCAGTCGCCGGCGTCGCTGCAGCCGCACAGCAGCCCCGTGAGGCTGGGAGGTCTAACTCGCCGGCAGCCCGGCTGGCGGAAAAGGGGGCTGCGAGCGCTGCGCCCACCCGGGCCGGAGCGGCGACTGTGCGGGGGCCGATTCCGGGTCCTGAATATCCCACGAGAGGGTCTCCTGAAGCACCCAGATCCTCCGACCCAGACATTTCCTGTTTCGGGATTTCCCGAGGCCCACATTCGGCCATTATAGCACCATCCCTATTTCCCTAATCCCAAGGCCAAGCCCACAAACCGCCCACAGCGACCAGGAAAGAGGGTCGGACGGAGGCGCTGGCCTTTCCCTGGGTGACGTGGGATGAGCGCAGGAGCCGGCAGCGGAGCGGCCCTGGGTGAAGGTTTCAGGGCTGGAGACAACAGTCAAAGGGGCCGAATCCGGGAGCTGCCCTCGCTGCCAGTTTTCCCAAAGTCCGCCTGTGTGGACGGAGTTATATCACTAGAGTGACCAGAGGGAAAGGAAGAAGACATCGGGCCCCGACTGATCCCACCTCCTAGGAACGGAGCCCACAGTCAAGCCAAAGATATCTCATAAAAGAGCAGCTTATAACGTCTGGAGTTGCAGCTGGCATGAGAGGGCAGAGCCAAATTACAGCTTCCAGCTGCCATTTAATGATAATGCCCCCTACTCGGACATGACTTTGCCTTTTACAAAGCCCTTTTCCCTGTATGATCTCGTGGGAACCTTCCTATAACCAGGTGCCATCTAGCTTGTGCAGGGATTATTAATATCCCATTTTATAGATGGGAAAATAAAATGGAAACAGAGTGGCTTCCTCCAACACCCACAGCTCGAAGTAGCAGAGCCCAGATGGGGACACTCATCGTGACCCAGCTTGCACTACCCTGGGACTGAGACCCTCAGACATAAATAGAGTGTGACAACCGGGAAGTAAAAAGCTGACCCCAGTGAGAAAGTGCCTGAGGGCATACATTTGACAGATAAAGAAACGGGGGCCTGAGAGGAAAAGTGATTTTAAAAGCCACAACAGGTAGAAGAACATTAAATAGGCTTTTTTTCTCCGTGGCCTCTCTGTAGCTACCAGGTGGAGAAATGAGATTCTCTCCCCAAGGCCCAGGCAGGGATCCTTGCAGCAGACAGTGGATGGGGCAGTTGGGGCAGCACTGTCCCTGATGAAGGGCATTGGGAGACTCAGGCCTCCGGATATCATGAGGGTTCCCCCTGCAGCTCTGCAGGTGCCCACTGTGTCTTCTGGAGCCTGGGAACTGAAGAATTCCAGGGGGGAGCTCCTACGCTGTAAAATCAGTCCCTTCCCCCCAACACGAGGCCCAGAGGTCAGGCCTGCCTGCTTTCACAGCTCACTCGGAGGACCAGTCTGTCCCAGCAGGCCCCACCCAGCTCGCCCATGGCCTCCGGGGAACCCACTCCTACCCCAGTCCCACCCCATCCCTTCACTGCCCCTGGAGACACTCGCTGCTGGATGTGGGACTTGAGGAGTTCCACATCCCAAGGAAATTGGTATTTTTAAATAGAGACCACAGGAAGGGAATACTGGGAAGCCAAAGAAATGAGTCCACAGGACAGACGTTGAGTTCCCCTGCATCAAGACCAGCACCCCAGGCACTGATGACCACCCCACCCGTGCCTCCACTTTCCAGCCCCTGCCATCACCTGCCAGGGCATGCAGAATTCACCTCCTCTGCAGACCATAAGAGAAATAGGGATACTTGGTGAAGACCACGCTTTCAAAAGCAAAATCAATAATATGCCTGAGGATGTCTCCCACATTTTTAGGAGCATTTTCTAGGTAAGATGAACCAACATAGAAAGGAAAAGAACACAGCTAGGGGATGGGGGTGCACACAGACACGGGCAATACCACCTCAAGCCTGCCCTGGCTTAGCGGGGAAGCCAAGGCCCAGGGGCTCACGGAGGCTGTTCTCTGCTCTGCCACAGTGGTTTGGGCTTCAATTCTCTAGTTTTGTGCACATATACCCCCTGCTGCTCCCCCAAGGTCCCCCCCATCCCATTCTTAGGAGCTGCAGTGAGCACACTAGAGTGCCAGTGTGGAAGCACCCTGCAAACACAGCCATGCTTCATGCTTCCTCATACAGGCAGCGCAGCGGCTGGCACAGGAATCACCACTGTCCTGACGGGGCCATGCGGCAGCTGGACTCTGGACCCTAACAAAGGCCTGGACTGCCCACAACCAAGGCATCCTGGAGAACAGCAGACCATGGCTCCCATGTGGGTAGACGTGTAGCTCAGTGAACCCTGTCCCAGACCCTGCACTGTCGTTACTGAACAGGGGGACAAACAGATCACCCCCTGGACTTCCTTGGGGCAGCTCCAGACCCTGGTCCCCGCATCCTCCAGCACCTCCTGTGGGGCTGACTTACAACTTCCATTCAAATACTCTTAGACTTGCAGCAGGCCTGCTTCATACTGGAGTTGATTAATTCTTTTTTTTTTTTTTTCAATTGCATTTTAGGTTTTGGGGTACATGTGAAGAACATGCAAAATTGTTGCATAGGTGCACACATGGCAGTGTAATTTGCTGCCTTCCTCCCCATCACCTATATCTGGCTTTTCTCCCCATGCTATGTCTCCCCAACTCCCCACCCCCCGCTGTTCCTCCCCTATTTCCCCCCCAACAAACCCCAGTGTATGATG
Organism: Plecturocebus donacophilus; assembly: GCA_004027715.1. Classification (NCBI taxonomy): domain Eukaryota; kingdom Metazoa; phylum Chordata; class Mammalia; order Primates; family Pitheciidae; genus Plecturocebus; species Plecturocebus donacophilus. The sequence goes on from PVKP010016400.1 coordinate 21,611, forward strand.
CTCCCTTCCCTGTGTCCATGTGTTCTCACTGTTCAACAACCACCTATGAGTGAGAACATGCAGAGTTTGATTTTCTGTTCTTGTGTCAGTTTGCTGAGAATGATGGTTTCCAGGTTCATCCATGTCCCTACAAAGAACACGAACTCATCGTTTCTTATGGCTGCATAGTATTCCGTGGTGTATATGTGCCACATTTTCCGTCCAGTCTATCATTGATGGACATTGGGGTTGGTTCCAGGTCTTTGCTATTGTAAACAGTGCTGCAATGAACATTCGTGTGCATGTGTCCTTATAGTGGAATGATTTATAATCCTTTGGATATATACCCAGTAATGGGATTGCTGGGTCAAATGGAATTTCTGTTTCTAGGTCCTTGAGGAATCGCCACACTGTCTTCCACAAAGGTTGAACTAATTTACACCCCACCAACAGTGTAAAAGTGTTCCTATTTCTTCACATCCTCTCCAGCATCTGTTGTCTCTTGATTTTTTAATGATTGCCATTCTAACTGGCGTGAGATGGTATCTCAATGTAGTTTTGATTTGCATTTCTCTAATGACCAGTGATGATGAGCATTTTTTCATATGTTTGTTGGCCTCATGTACGTCTTGGTTAATTCTTTATGTGGGTTAAGCTAAACAAGGGAAAACCCTCTTTCCTTTTCCATGGGCACAATTTCTCTGCAAATAAGTTTATTAAAACAACAATAGCTACCATTTATTGAGTGCTTGCTGCGTGCCAGGCATTATACCATATGCTTTACATAAGTTACTTGTCCAGGGACCTATGGTTTAAATGACAAAGCTAGAACTGAACCCCAAAACTATCTGGCTCTTGCGGGGATGGTGAGCAGAGTGAAGAAAGTGAAGGGAAAAGAAACAATGTTTCTAGCTTCTTATCAGCAGGAGCATCATCCTATCCCCCCTGGGGCTGTGCTGTTCAGTAGCCCTGTGGGGCCATTTAATTTAATTAAAATTGAAGAAAGTTCAGTTCCTTAGCCCCACCAGCCACATTTAAATACTCAATAGCCACATGTGGCTAAAGGCTATGGAATGGACAGCACAGATATAGAGCGCTGTCATCATCAGGAAATGTTCTCTGTTGAACAGCCTGTCTAGGACACCTTCTCCTTCAAACTCAGGCAACCCAAGAGAGGCTGTTTTCTTTTTAGCCTAAGGGATAGCCTAAGGGATTTCATTCATTTCCCTCTCTCAGTGCCCCTGCCATTATCCAGGAAGACCAGAACACACTATTTTTGGCCCCAACATTCCTTCTCCTGCCAAAAGTTCAAAGATGTTTCTTTACCAAATTCAAACCATTTAAAATAATAACAAAAGGTTTCAGGGGCATCCCCCACTCCCACCAGTTTCTCTCTGCCAAGTACCCGAGGGGCCTGCCCTCTCTCTTGGCCTGTGCTATCAGGGGGCTGAGTGGCACCTTCTGGTCACTGCAGTCTACCCTCTGTCAGGCGGCTCCCCTGGGGCTGGGCAGTGGGACACCAAACTCTCCCAATGAGGCTGACAGCTTTACCGGAGGACTTGAAGCTCCTGTCCCTTGCCAAAAAACAACCATTTTTCAAGAACCTATACCATTTTTCTTAGCTCCAGCCTTGCTCCTAACAAAGAAATACAAAGATGATGCAGGTAGTTCCAGAAGCCCCAACACCACCAAGCTCACCTGGCCCCCCATGCCAGCCACTGCACCGCCTGAACGAAGCAGCATGGCTGCGTCTGCAGGATGTTTCCACAACTGTGGCCACGTGGCCACAGATCCCCACTGCAGAGCTGAACTTACCTGGCCTTAGACAGGATTCAAAGGTCTGCACTTACCTGGCCATAGACCCCATATAAATCTTTAAAGTCTTGATTTACTCATGGCTGTTTTCTGTTCCCTTTGCAACTGCCTTAATCTCAGCATGCTCCAGAGTATTTTGGATTGTAAATCACTAGGATAAATCTGACCGTCTTGTCTTGGACTTAATGACAATGCCTCTTCCTAAACATTCTCTGACCCAGGTTTATCATTTTTAAATGAAAGAAAATGAAAACTGAGGTTGACAGTGCCACCCCATCCTTGCAGAAGGCTGCGATGTGACAGTAGAAGCAGCTTGGGCTAACAGGAGGCCTAGGATCTGCTGTCAACTTGCAACAGGACCTCGTGGACAAGTCACACTATCCCCACTCCCACCCTCCTTTCCCATGTGTTACTGCCTTGCCTGACTCATGGTGAGATTAAATGAAATAATGAATTAGAAAGCCTTGCTAAGAGAGCTGGGGATGGGAACCATTTTTTTAAAGAGTTGAACATATAGATGGTCCCAAGCCCTGTGTGTATCAAAATGATTTTCCATGAAAGTCCTTGAGCTCCTCAAAAGCAGGGGTTGTCTTGGGCAGCATCCCAGCATGATGCCTGGCACACAGCAGGCTTGTTTAGTGAATCAATGCCGGGCAGTCCCGACCTGGTTAGTGGGTCATACATTCTTTGCTCTGAGGGATTTGACCGTGTTCCCTTGGTGACCCAAAGCACCCATTTGTGGGAGTCTCAGTCACCTGGAGTCAGCGAGCAGACATTCTCATGAATTGGTGCTGGAGAAAAAAGCTGCAATTAGGCCTCATTTTTTAACCCCAAGTCCTACCAGCACAGCTATTTGACTGATTTGATCATTAAACAGGCCACTTATGGAAAATAACACGTTCTGTTGTAAAGATGCTCCCACAGGACTGATCTCATCAGCGTCTGCCAGCCCTGCACCCTCAGGCACCTGAATCACAGGACCCAGTGTTTCCACAGATCTGTCCTTGCAGGCAGTGTCTCTGACCCAGGAATGAAAGATGGGACTCAGTGAGGCCTGAAGTGGATGGGCTTGCTCAACTTGATTTCAGAATGTGGCAAAGGCACTCGGCACTCCCTGGGGCAGTGCAGGGTGGAACAGCAGTTCCAGGAGAGGGGCAGGAGTCAGGGGAGCACCTAGAGCTGGTGTCCGGTGAAGGGTGCCCAGGAAAACCTTTCTGGTTTGGTTTCCTGTGGTCCTAAGCGCTGAATGCTCAAGTAGGTGGTACCAACCCTGGTTCACATCACCCCATGTGATTTCGCACTGCATGGTTTGTGATCAAAGAACTGGACCAGGATGCAGCAGCCCTGCTGAGTGCTAACCATCATCAGCACTGTTACCCGGGTAAGCCATAACAGTCAAGGTGGTCCTCCTTGTCCACCCATCACCTTCAGATGTCCTTCTGTAGATCTACAACTGGAGCTTTTCCTACATACAGAGGATTAAAGAACAGTGACCAGAAGCCAGGCTGAACTGAGGCAGCTCCCAGAAGGTAACACTGCTCTGCATACAGAGAAGGATCTGGGCCTGGGAGAAGTGGGCAAGTGCACGTCTTCCTTCTCCAGAGCCACGCTGGGGTCCTTTCTTCCTCTTACCTCCCAGCTACCCAACCCTGGCACCCCAACACCCATCTCTCCACCCTCTCCAGTTCCCTCCTCTCCTCTGGGAAGATGCCATCTGAGGTCACAGCCTAGCCTGGAGCCCTGGGTTCTTCTTCAGCATTAGGGGCTCAGCCAACCCCGCTTTGGAAGGGCATGAGGGGTGACCTCTTGGGGGCAGGAGGCTGACGAGGGTATGTGGGGAGAGACTAAATTGACTTGAAGGAGAGGGAAAGAGAAAAAACAGCCCCAGCAAGAACTGGGCATGGGGAGTGTGTGCTCCTAGCCTGGGGCAAATGGATCTCTGAACACACACAGACCCAGGTTTCAGCGAGGGTGGTTCAGAAAGGACAGTGAGACCATACGGAATATTGTGTTCGTGTTCTCTTCTGCAACGCCAGACTGATAGGATCCAAGCCAATCGAGTCAGCCAGCGCACTTCAGACATGCCCCAAATAGGAGTAGGAGCAGTGTGCTTGGCTCTCTCCTGCACAGCTACCTCCTCAGGCAGCCAAGCCTCAGTGGAGCCCACCCTGCTCTTGCCCATCTGACCACCACACACATACCAGTGAGAAGGACATCAAACCACTCACTCCTTCCAAAAATATTTATTGGATGCCTACGTCGTGCCAGCACTGGCCCTGGTGCTGGCAATATGCTTGGCTCTCCCTTGCCACAGCCTCTGGCTTCCATCCTTGGTATCACCGAGTCTGTGGCGATTCTCCCACAGGGGCAAACCCGGGCCATCCTGCAGCCTGGGTGGGGCGGTGCCACAGCTGACCAGTCCAGACTCGGGCCACTTCACACCAGGAGCCTCTCCCAGTGTCCCCAACAGACCCCTCACTTGGTGCTTGAAGCCTGAGGTCCAACCTCTGAAGAGAGTGGTCACATCCAGGCCTGCGGTGGGAAACTCAGATCTTCCCTCCTCCTTCAACCCACGCTGGGACCTTTCCCGGCACCCTTTGGGATGCTTCTGGAACTGTTCTCAGGCCTTGAGAAATTCACCAGTCCCGCTGTGGCATCCCCCGCCGCCACCACCACCACCACAGGTCCGCTGGGGTCCCGCCCACTAGCGCGCCTCTTCCTTGGCGCTGGGCGCAGGGGCCGTGCGGTGCACGCGCTGGTGCTTGAGCAGGTGCTGCTTCTGACTGAAGCCGCGGCCGCAGGTGGGACACAGGTAGGGCCGCTCGCCCGTGTGGTTACGCCGGTGCCGCGTCAGGTTGGGCTTCTGGCTGAAGCGGCGGCCACACTCGGGGCACGGGTAGGGCCGCTCGCCTGTGTGGATGCGCTGGTGGATGGTGAGCGCCGACCACCACGAGAAGCTCTTGCCGCACTCATTGCAGATGAACTGGCGCGGCTCGCCAGGCCCGGCCAGGCCTGCACGTCCCCGGCCCCACAGTGCGTCCCGGGCCCCCGGGGGCCGTTGGGGGCTCCGCGGCCGCGCGGCCAAGCCCGGGATGACCTCGGCTTGCGGCTGGTCGCCTGGTTCCACAGCCGGGGCGGCGGGCTGGGCGGCGGCATGGGCGCGCTGGTGGGCGCGCAGCGCGGCGCGGCTGCGGCAGCTCTTACCGCAGCTGGGGCAGGGCGCTGCCTGGGCGCCCGGCAGGTGCGTGCGCAGGTGCTTGAGCAGGTGCTGCTTCTGGCGGAAGCCGCGGCCGCAGTGCGGGCAGGGGTGCGGGCGCTCGCCCGTGTGGTTGCGCAGGTGCCGCGTCAGGTTGGGCTTCTGGCTGAAGCAGCGGCCGCACTCTGGGCACGCATAGGGCCGCTCCCCCGTGTGGATGCGCTGGTGGATGTTCAGCGACGACCACCAGGTGAAGCTCTTGCCACACTCGTTGCAGATGAACTGGCGCGGCTCGCCCGGCCCCGAGGGGCGGGAGACAGCGGTCCGGGCCCCGGGCTGGCCCCACCAGCCCTGGCAGAGTCCTAGCCAGGCCCACTCGGGGCGCCCCCGCGGCGGCCCAGGCCGCAGACGACGGGCTCGGCACGACGTCGCATCCCGGAGCACCTCGTGCAGGCCAGCGCGGGCACCCTGGCGGTCCCGGGCGTGTGCGCGCTGGTGGATGCGGAGGCCCACCTGGTGGCGGAAGCAGCGCTCGCACTCGGGGCACGAGTGGGTGGCCGGCCGGGAGTGGGTCTTCTGGTGCTTGAGCAGATGCTGCTTCTGGCTGAAGCGCCGCGCACACTCGGGGCAGCAGAAGGGTCGCTCGCCCGTGTGGTGCCGCTGGTGGCGCGCCAGGTTTGGCTTCTGACTGAAGCTCTTGCCGCACTTGCCGCAGAGGTACGGCTTCTCCCCGGTGTGGGTGCGCTGGTGGATCTTCAGGGACGACCACCAGCTGAACCTCTTCCCGCAGTCCAGGCACACGAAGTGACCCTCGCTGGCGGAAAGCGCGGGGCTCAGGGGGCCAGAGGCTGCCCCGGGAGCCCGGCCTGCCAGCCCCGCATCCTGCTCAGCGGGAGGGGCCCACCTGGGACTCCCAGACTCCTCCTGTGCCCCTAGGGCTCGAGACCACCCCAAGGTCTGGCGCGGAGGGAGGCCCGGGTGCTGCTGGAAGATGTTCTCCTTGTCCTTCTCCGAAAGCATGGCCTGCGGCACCAGCGTCTGCAGCAGCCGCTCCGGCTTCTCCTGCTTGACCTTCATCACCAGCCCGGCTCCTGCCAGAGGCAAGCGGGAGAGAGGTCACCACCGCTCCGCGCGCTTGTCGGATGGAGAGAAGGAGCAGGAGAGAGGGAAGGGGTGCAGGAGGGCAGAGAAGGGATGAAAGCGGGCACGACAAAAGGCAGGAGGAAATGCGGTCAAGAGAAGAAAAAAGGGTAGGGCAGGCAGAAGGGACAAGGGCAGGTTAAGACATGGAAAGAAGTGAAGGAGAAAAATACAAGAAAGAAACCGTAAGTGAATCACTTGGCTGCAGAGGCCACAGGATCCCCAAGGCACAGGCTGCTCTGCTTTCTCCACCCTGAGGCCCAGGAGATGCAGAGAAGGTTAAAGAAACGAATCCAGTGAAATTCGCTGGCCCAGTGGACAGGGAGAAAAGTGGCCAAGCTGCAAAACATACCATTCTTTTTCTAAGAGGATCGACGTGCTGGGAGCTTTCTAAGTAAAGGCATGCCCAGTCCCTCAGTGGTCAGAGAGACCAAACCCTGGGTCACTGCAGCACCGTCCATACGGCGCGGCCCCTGCTCCAGGGCAGAAGCCATGGTGGCAGAACACTTCACCTGCTGGGATCTTGGCTATTTGGCAACTCGGCTTCCTTCAACAAAACCAAGGACAAGAAAGTAGGCCAGAAAGGCCACAGCCCCCAAAAGAGGTGTCGCCTCGCCTAACCTACTCTACTCATGAGCGTCCCACGCCCACTGCTCCCAGCCCACACCTTGTGCCATACACAAGTCTACAGAGGCACTTTGTTTTCCCAGCTCACAGAATAGAAGCCATAATAGAAACCATCTGCCACAGACACTAAAGAATGCATACTGTGTGATTCCATTTATGTGAAGAAGAGAAGCTGGCAAAATGAACCCATGAGTTAGAACTCAGGATAATGGCCCTATTACAGAGGGCACTGTGGGTGGAAGGTAGCATGGGGTCCAAGGTTCTGGTCATGTTTTCCATTGATGTGGGTGCTGGTTACAGGGGAATGTTTGCTTTATAAGAATTTATAGAGCTTGTGATCTATGCACCTTTCCAAAAACATTTACATGTAATAAAAAGTAGGTAGAATAAAATAGCTGTGACCAAAGAGAAGAGAAAAATCTTTAAACAGATGTCAACGTTACAAGGACAACAAAATAAACCCAAAGGAAGAAGAAGAGGGGTACTAATAAAGATAAAAACCTATTATAGATAAGGGGCATGTAGCTGCAAAAAGGATTCTGAAAATCCTTAAATACTGTATATGGACTTTATATACATAAATTTGAAAACCTATACAATATAGAAAATTTTGCATGAAAATGTAAATTAAAACTGACCCAAGAATAGGTAGAAAATCTGACTACATAAACAACTAAAAGAAATAAGAAGAACATCTCGGTCTACCTCAAAAATGAGTGACCGGCTGTATAACTGTACAAACAGGTGCCACTAAAACCTCAAGGGAAGGACTGTTTCCACCGTATATAAACAATTGCAGTGCACAGGAGCAAAGGGAAAGAGAAGTCTGCAAGGCTAGCACAACTCCAGTATCAAAACAAGGATGGAGGTGGGCAAAAGGTTTATCATTCTTTGAACAAAGACACAAACATTAGCAAAGCAAGTTCAGTGGTGTTAAAACAATAACATACCCTAACCTTGCTGAGATTTTCCCCAGAAAAGCAAAGATGGCCCAATACAATTTATAACATTACCTCATTAAAAGTGAAAAAACTCACAATAGATATGAAAAAGTCACATGATAAAACTCAACATTATTTCTGGAGGGAGGGATCAAAGGAAGGAGAAGGTAGGGAAGGAGGAAGAAGGGAGGGAGGGAGGGAGAGAAGAAATCTAGCAAACTAAGAATAGAGAAACGAAGTGCACAAAGAATGTACTCTAGAAATTACAGCAACCATTATAACCAAAGCAAACGATTAGAAGCCCATTACAATTAGCAACAAAATGCAATGCTCACCATCCCTAAAATCAGTCAGCTATCGTTGACGAACTAGCCAAGGCACAGGGGAAAACAAAGAGAAACGCATGAACATTGGAAAGGAGAGGAAGCTGCCATTTGCTTATGATGATTAACCACCTGGAATATGAAAGGAAATCCACTGATAAATATAAATAAGAGCTCAGCAAGACTGCCCAGTACAAAAATAATATTTTAAAAGATGGCAATACAAGTAACTTGGAATAATATCTAATAAACATGCAAAACTTATATAAACAAAACTATTAAACCTTACTAAAGAGATAAAACTAAATAAAAGGACCAATGTACCATATTCTTAGATGAGGAGCCAAAGATGTTCTTCACTCTGAAATAACGTTGAAATTCAGTGTCATTCTATTTAAGTAAATTTTTAAATGTATCATGTATACAAATTGCCCAGAAAAATCCTAAAAATGAACAAAGAAGAATTTGGCTTCTATGACATTAAAAGCAAAAATGCTACCTCTGTACACATGAATGGCTAGAATCGGCTAGAAGTGGTGGCTCATGCCTGCAATCCCAGCACTTTGGGAGGCCAAGGCGGGTGGATCAACTGAGGTCAGGAGTACGAGACCAGCGAGGCCAACAGGGTGAAACCCAGTCTCTACTAAAAACACAAAAACTTAGCCAGGCGTGGTGGCATGTGCCTGTAATCCCAGCTACTGGGAGGCTGAGGCAGAAGAATCGCTTAAACCCAGGACGGGGAGGTTTCAGCAAGCCAAGATCACAGCATTGCACTCTAGCCTGGGCAACAAGAGCAAAACTCCATCTCAAAAAAAAAAGAGTGAGTGGCTAGAATCCAGATGGCTGGCATGTGCACAGTGAGGCTGAGCAGCAGCGGGGCTCTTTCCTTGCTGTGGAAATGTGAAGTGCTGCCGCCACTCCAGAAGGCGGTTCAGCGATTTCTTACAAAGCTCAATACAGGCTTCCATTCAATCCAGCAGTCACTCAACTACGTATTTACCCAAAAGAGTTGAAAACCTTTGTCACACAAAAAACCACACATGGATTTTTATAGCTTTATTCTCAACTGCCAGAACTTGGCAGCAAACAAGATGTCCTTCAGTGGGCGAATGGATAACTCCGCATGATGGAATATTAGTCAGCCATAAAAAGAAATAAGCTATGAAGTCACAAAAAACCATGAAGCTATCTTACATGCAAACTTCTGGGTGAAAGACACCAACGTAAAAGGCTACACACTGTATGACTCCAACTATATGACATTCTGAAAAGGGCAAAACTGCAGAGATAACTGAAAGTGGCTGCCAGGAGTTGGAGGGTAGTGGGAGATAAACAGGTGGAGCCAGGGGATTTGGGGGGCAATGAAATATTCTGTATGATACTGTAATAGTGATACGGGACATTATGCCTTTGTCAAAACCCAGATAAGGTACAAGACCAAGAGAGAACCCTAATGTCAACTACAGACTCTAGGTAACAAAAATGTGTCTATATTGGTTCATCAGTTATAACAAATGAACCACATGAATGCAAAACGTTAATAGTAAAAAAAAAAACTGGAGCTGAGGTACCGGGGAACTCTGCTTTCTTCACGATTTTTCTGTAAACCTAAAACTGCTGTAAGATATAAAGTCTAGGTCAGGCACAGTGGCTCATGCCCGTAATCCCAGCACTTTGGGAGGCTAAGGTAGGAGGACTGTTTGCCCAGGAGTTGAAAACCAGCCTAAGCAACAGAGCAACACCCTGTCTATATAAAAAAGTTTTTAATTAGCTGGGTGTGGTGGTGCACACCTGTAGTCCCAGCTACTCTGGAGGCTGAGGTGGGAGGACTGCTTAAGCCCACTACACTCCAGCCTAGGTTAGAGAGTGTGACTGTGTTGAGAGAGAGAGAGAGAAAGGAGAGATCTATTTGGGGAAAAAAAGAAAATAAAACCCAACTCTTGACTGACACAGTTATTATTATTAGCATGGCTGTTCCATGGTGGGCCTGGTGACATAAGGCTGCAAGTCAGATTCCCTTTCACAAAATAGATAAATACATAAATAAAAGTTAAAAAGCTAAATACAATTATTACAATAATGTAGAGTACACATAATGGATAGATAGGCCTATGGAACAGAATCGTTTGATACCTGATACAAGAGACATTCCAAGTCAATGGAAAAAGGCTATTCATCAACTTAGAACCTACTCTCTCTTTTGGGAAAATATTTAAGTTAGATTCCTACTACGGACTGTTTATCGAAATGAGTTCCAGATGGACTTAAGCATCAGCTTTAAAAAAGAAAATGGAAGTATTAGAAGAATTAAGAGAATTTGCTTAGAATCCAGAGGTAATTAAAAGCCTTCTTAAACAAGAAATAAAAGATAAAAACTAAATTTAAAACATCTGTATGACAAAAGATACTATAAACATAAGTCCAATGCAAATGGGAATTTAGGCCAGGTGCAGTGGCTCATGCCAGTAATCCCAGCACTTTGGGAGGCCAAAGTGAGAGGATCATCTGAGGTCAGGAGTTGAAGACCTGCCTGGCCAACATGGTGAAACACTGTCTCTACTAAAAATACAAAAAAATTAGCCAGGCATGGTGGCGCATGCAATCCCAGCTACTCAGGAGGCTGAGGTTAAGAGAATCACTTGAACCAGGGAGGCAGAGGTTGCAGTGAGCCAACATCACACCACTACACTCCGGCCTGGGCAACAAAAGAAAAAACAACAAAAGGTGGGGAGGGGAGGGGACGGGAGGGGAGGATTTAGAGGGAATTTACAGCAGCATTTTTCCATAGCACTTTCTGCAAGAGTGGAAATGGCTTACATCTGAGCTCTCGAGCCACATATGGTTACTGAACACTTGAAATATGACTAGTACAATTAAGAAATGACATTTTTAATTGTATTTAAGTTAATTAATTAATTTTTATTTATTTATTTTTGAGACAGAGTCTCCCTCAGTCACCCAGGCTGGAGTACAGTGGCACGATCTCAGCTCACTGTAGCCTCTGCCTCTGGGGTTCAAGTAATTCTCCTGCCTCAGCCTCACGAGTAGCTGGAATTATAGGCACCTGCCACCACGCTCAGCTAATTTTTGTATTTTTAATAGAGACGGGGTTTCACCATGTTGGCCAGGCTGGTCTCGAACTCCTGACCTCAGATGATCCACCCACCTCAGCCTCCCAGAGTGCTGGGATTATAGGCATGAGCCATCTCGCCTGGCCGTACTTTAATTTAAACCTAAATTTAAAGTAGAAGAGTCCTGTGTGGCTAGGCCATGTGCTGGACAGTGCAGGTCTAGGAAAAAATCTGTACAGATATAGAATAGGCAAACACTTAGTATCCAGACTATAAAACAGACTCCTATACATATGAAAAAAAGAGGTTCAACCCCACTAGTCATCAACAAAATGCAAACTAAAAGTATAGCATCTTTCAACCCCTCATACCAGCAAAAATTTTAAAAATCAATACTACCTCTATAATATGTGTGGATACTACACAGGAGAACAGGTATACACATGGGTATTTTGAGAGTATAAACTGAGGGAGAATTTTTGGAGAACAATCTGACAGTATTTATTAAAGTTAGAAGTGTAGAGAGCCTTCTGGCCCTTTCGAGCCAGCAATTCCATTCCACCTGTTCACCTAAGAAATACTGACATATGAGTGTAAAGAGAAATGTCCAAGAATGTTCACTGAAGTGCTCTTTGTAATTAGCACACAATGGAAATTAACTTAATTATCCTAAAAATAGTTTAAGGATCACTCCCTTCATAATATGAAATACTATGTAACAAATAGAATGGAAAAGAACTATGTATGCCAAAATGAAAGGATTCTCAACACATTTTAAGAGAAAACAAAAATAAGCTGAAAAACTGTGTGAATCATCTGATTAAATTCATTAAAAATTTTATGTCTCTATGTATATAGACATGCATGATCCAGGATGAGTCACACCAATCCGAGACCAGTGGTTGTGCCGTGTCCATCAGGTGGCTGATGGCTGGTCCCCGCTTAGCCCTCCCAGCCAGCAAGATGACTATAGGCCAGAAAGCCCCAGGATGCCGGGACAGTGCTGTCACATCCACCTGCCGAAGGGCACCTGGCGGATGTAAATGACTGGGTTGGGCAGGGTGCTAAGCCTAGCACTCGTGTCCCTGGAGGCCCTGGAGTTGAGGTGGAGTGTGCTGATGCTCCAGCAGCCCCAGGCACACTCCTGAGGGTTCCCTTGCTGGGCAAGATAGTAGACCAGGCTTTGCCGTTTTTGAGCTCCCATAGCCTCTGTCATTGTTCCATTCTCTGACATGGCTGTCCCAGCCCTGGTCCCCACTCTGAAATTCTGCATCAATGAGATGTACCAGTTACTGGCTGAAGGCACTGGCTCATGCCTGGCCTCACAAAAGATAAAGGCTCACAGCCCGAGCAGAGGCGACCCTGGCTCCATATGAAGAGTGCAGGCCACTGGCCGCCTGTGGAGAGTCCTGAAATAACCGCACCACTCCTCAGTCATCATGAAAAGGATCATGTTTTAGGTTTTAATAGTTCAGATAAAATTAAAAGGTGCAAAGCACAGATTATTATTGCTTAATGAGTGTAGTTTCCCAGGTGATGAAAATGTTCTGGAAATAGATGGCGGTGATGGCTACACAACACTGTGAATGTACTGAGACCACTGAACCATACACTTAAAAATGGTTACAATGGTAAATATTCTGTTATGTATATTTTGCCACAATAAAAAAACACACACAAATACAAATTAAAAGTTGCTTAAAAGAGGTAAGCTGTCAGCCGGGCACGGTGGCTCACGCCTGTAATCCCAGGACTTTGGGAGGCCAAGGTGGGTGGATCACGAGGTCAAGAGATCAAGACCATCCTGGCCAACATGGTGAAACCCCGTCTCTACTAAAAAATATATAAAAATTAGCCAGGCGTGGTGGCGCACACCTGTAGTCCCAGCTACTCGGGAGGCTGAGGCAGGAGAATTGCTTGAACCCAGGAGGCGGAGATTGCAGTGAGCCAAGGTTGCGCCACTGCACTCCAGCCTAGGGCCTGACAGACTCTGTCTTAAAAAAAAAAAAAAAAAAAAAGAGGTAAGCTGTCAATTGTCTGAAAAATGGGGACCTCCAGATGAGTGGTTCCCTCAGTCTGGCCAGAAGCCAGTCCCCATGTGCCTCCATGTCTCCAGGAGTCTTGGCTAGTGTTTTTCACACTCTTCCCTAAAACCACAGGGTTCCCCAGAAGCTGCATAGGGAGGAAGGTCCCAGCAGACTCCACAGCTCACATCAACCAGAGCTACCTCACAGTGACTCAGGATCCTAGGTATGAGGAAAGGGCCTCTGTAACATACTGTGCGCATGTGCTCCATGTTCCACTAGACTTTCCAGAACACACATGCAGCTAAAGTGCTCCTGCCACCCCCCTGGCTCCTTGGACGGGGGTGCAGCTGCACAGCTAGGCTCCCTGAGGGTCTGTGTCCACACACCATACGCCATGCTTTGCACTGGCCACCACGTTTCTCTTTCACCCCGCCGCCGGATTTTTGTCTCAGTCTTGGGTCTGCTGACATGATTTTCCTGGGAAGGGAGGAGGCTCTTCCCCAGCAGCAATGAGGCAGAGGCCTTGGGGTCTATGGGGCAACTTCCCTGGGAGGGGAGAGGGAGGTAAAGAAACCTGAATCATACTGTGCTGAAGGTCGGACTCCCAGGGGTGCCGGGTGTGCTCTGGACTCAATCCCATCGAGGGGCCTAGAGCCCTTCTGCAGCCGGGCCATGGGCCACAGGCCACATGCACCAGGCTGCAAGTGCTCATGCACATTCCACACAGGAAGGGCTGCAAGTGCTGCTCCCGGACACCAGGGGCTACTCCACCCCAGGCTCAGGGATGCTGGGAAGGGGCTCCAGCCAAGAGCACATGACCATTCCGGGGAAACTTTCCACTGGCAGCCAGTATTTCATCACAATCAGCTCTAAGCGGCTTAGCCAATAAGGACCCTGAACTTTGAGTGACCCCAGAAAGCATTAGTGGACTGAACTGAAGACAGTGTCCTGACAGATGAGCGACGGAGTTTGTTCCAACCAACTGTCCTATCCAGAGTGCTAGTTTTCCAGGTCTAATTAGTATGACTCCACAAACTCCCTATTCCAGTACATAAATAACCCCTCAGTTTCCTCAAGGCATGGGTGCACATGTGTCCCCTTGCTGAACAAGTTAAGGGACCAGGCTTTGCCGTTTTTGAGCTCCCATAGCCTCTGTCATTGTTCCATTCTTTGACGTGGCTGTTCAAGCGCTGGTCCCCACCCTGAAATTCTGCATCATTGGGATGTACTAGCTACTGCTGAAGGCACTGGCTCGCACCTGGCTTCAGAAAAGGTAAAGGCGCGTGGCCTGGGCGGAGGGAACCCCTGCTGCCCTGCATCCTCGCTTCTCCCTTACCTGTGCCGTCGCCAGCCAGGCCACTCTCCATCCCTGGAGGCCTCCAAGCATCAGCGCCGGCTGCGTCCCTTCCCTGCCATCTGTCAGAAAGAAAAGCAGAAGCCTGTGGGACAAGGACAAAACTCAGGGTCCCCAGCCCCCCTCCCATCCCAGAGAACACTCTCTTTTCCAAAGAACTTTGCTATCCATAGCCACATTGGAAATGGGCAGGGGCTCTTTATGTACGCATACCTGCTGAGAGCCACAATTCCCATTTTACCAAAGAGGAAACTGAGGCCACACAGGGCCCCTGATGTGCCCCGAGTCATGGAGGTGATGAATGGCAGAGCTGGACAAAAGCCCAGGTCTAACTCCCACACGAGAGCATCACACCCCACACCCTCAACATCTGCAGGGCAGCGAGTCACGGACACCACACCTGAGAAGCAGGAGCCTCGAGTAAGGTTAGAGACGTGTCTGTGACGCCACAGTCAGGAATGCACCTGGAAGGCAGAACGGCCCTACACGTTTCCTCAGTCACCGCCCCACCCCTTTCAAAGCCCCCATCCATGTTCTAGCACAAACCCTTCCAGAGAGCTTGGGGGCCAGTGTCTCCATACAAGAGCCCATGCCCAGTTCACTGAACTGGGATTCATCTTTTTTTGTTTTACGCCCGTCTCCTGAGCTTTTCCTGACATGCCTGGAACATGAGCGGGATTGATCGCACTGCTATGTGGATGCCCCAGGCCTTTGCCCTGGCTGACCCCTTGTCCCAGATCCCCGGCTGGCTCACTGGCTCACCCCCTCACTTCTGTCGGCTCCCGGCTTAAATGTCCCCTTCTCAGAGTGGGCATCCCTGGCGCTTCTTCTTTTTTGAGATGGAGTCTTGCTCTGTCACCAGGCTGGAGTGCAGTGGTGCAATCTTGGCTCACTGCAACCTCCACCTCCTGGGTTCAAGTGATTCTCCTGCCTCAGCTTCCCACATAGCTGGGACTACAGGCGTGCACCACCACACCTAGCTCATTTTTGTATTTTTAGTAGAGACGGGTTTCACCGTATTGGCCAAGCTGATCTCAAACTCCTGACCTTGTGATCCACCCCCCTCGGCCTCCCAAAGTGCTGGGATTACAGGCGTGAGCCACTGCACCCAGCCCCTGGCTCACCAGCCTAACCACCTCCCATTTTCTCTCAAACATTTTTGCCACCTGACATATCTTGTCTGTTCCCCACCACAGCAAGGCTAGGAGCTCTTCGTGCTCGCCGCCAGATCCCCAGGGCCCAGAGCAGAGCCGGGCACAGAGAGGGCGGTCACAAACATGGGTGGCAGGAGTATGCTGCCCTGACTGGTCAGGAGCTTACAGCCTGAAGGCTCAGCTCGTCCTCACTGGGGGTGCGCGTCTCCTAAGGACAAGGATGTGGTCCCGCGCACCCATACCCCCTAGCAGAGCAAAAACGTGGCTGCTCAAGGAGATGTGCGGCTCAAGGGAGGGGCTCTTCCAGGTTTCAGTCAGCCCTTCCTCCCAGGTATCATGGCTCGGCCACCCTCACAGAAACACCCACCCCAGGCCCCAAGAGCCTCGCAGAGACCCAGCCTCCTTCTCCCACATCCCCTTCAGAGTCCAGACACTAGGAGCACATACACAGACTGGGAATCTGGACCCCAACAAAAGAGGTAGGGAAGGAATGACTATGAATCCAGAAAACACAAAAAATCATTTTTCCTGGTGCAAAGAGGGGAAGAGAAGAAACATCCCCTTTTTTTCCAGAGCATTTTGTTTAGAAACTTCTAATTAATATGCTCTCTTTTTGAGATGTAAGTAAATCTTCTTTTATTTTTTATTTTTGCAGTAAATGCTCCTTAAGTAGAAATAAATGTTTTCAAAAGCTAAATAAGGCCAGGCAAGGTGGGTAATCCCAGCACTTTGGGAGGCTAATGTGGGTAGATCACCTGAGGTCAGGAGTTCGAGACCAGCCTGGCCAACATGGGGAAACCCTGTCTCTACTAAAAATATAAAAATTAGCCAGGCATGGTGGCACACACCTATAATTGCAGCTACTTGGGAGGCTGAGGCAGGAGAATCACTGGAACCTGGGAGGTGGAGGTTGCAGTCAGCCAAGACTGGGACAGAGTGAGACTCTGTCTCAAAAAAAAAAAAAAAAAGCAGCAAAATAAGCCTCTGCCGGCGTTACAACTCAGGACTGTCTTTCCCACGGTCCTGGGGGCCATTTCTTTGAAATTTAAACATTAAGGAAGATGCCGCCCCTACTTCCCAGTCTCCACAGGAGGGTAGGGGCCTAACTTCAGCAGGCGCCTGGCTCCAAATCACAAACATATCTCCTGTCATAAAAATACGAGAAGTTTATTTTTCTTGTGGGTAAAGAAAGGCAATTAGCTAATAC
Organism: Plecturocebus donacophilus; assembly: GCA_004027715.1. NCBI lineage: Eukaryota > Metazoa > Chordata > Mammalia > Primates > Pitheciidae > Plecturocebus > Plecturocebus donacophilus. The sequence continues at coordinate 38,445 of PVKP010016400.1, forward strand.
AGATGGTCACACCAATTACCAGGTGAATTTAGGACGACCTGCGTGTGACAAATGGTGCTGTCCAGTCCTCTTGCTGGAGGCTGGTTGCTGTTCATCCTGAGAGCATGTCTGAGTGGGCCACACCTGCCGGGCTCTAGCAGGCGGAGATGCTGGTCTTTGATCTCTCAGGGAATTGCCTGTGATGTGCATCACATTCTGATTTCACACACATTCAATTTTTTAAAAGCTTTTTTTCTCTTTTACTTTTGCAAAGAGCTTTTCTGGGTTGGCAAGAGATTTTGTTTTCAATTCTATTTCCCCAACAGGGGTCTGTAAGCATGCCTACTGTGGTTTCTTACAGACACTCTCACCTGGTTGCGGTGCAGAGAAAATGTGAGCAGTGGAGAAGGAGGTGCAGGGGGCCCTGGTGGGGCTCGGATAGGTGCTCGGGGGTTCTCCCTCCATGCCACCCTCCTCCCTCTGGGCCACTCTGTGAGCTTCTGCATGCCACACCTTGGGAAACCTCTCACCAACTGGACTTAACGTCTACCTAAAAAGGCACAGAGGGGCTGGCAGATGAAGGGAACCTTGATGAAGGGAACTCAGACCGAGGGGGGCAGAGCCCGCGCCAGAAAACCAGGAGGACAGAGGGATGGGCCTGGGTTTACACAACTCGAGACCCCCAGGCCAAATCAAAGACGGTCCTACTGCAACCACCCTGCCTCCCAAGAGGTGTTAGGACCTGGCAGCCACCCCACAGTAGCAGGGCTTCTACTGTCCAGCTCCTCCCTCAAGCCTCGGTGCCTGTCTCGGGCCACACCAGGGCGGCAGTAGGGCTCGAGGGGAAGCAGCCTGTGGTTTATGTAAGAACAGAAGCAGAGATGGAAGGAAGAGGACCCCTGAGGGCCCAAGAGGAAGAAGTGAGAAATTCAAGGGGGAGATACAGAGGACAGCAGTAAGGGGAGGCCAAGTCTTTGGGGACTTGCCTCTATCGGTGTGCTCAGGTGGGCTATGTCTGGGAAACAGCACAGCAGGTTTCCTACAGACAAAATCCAGGAAAGCCCTCCATGTGACACATTCCAGCCTGGCCCACCCTAAGCTTCTCTCCTATTCTGCCTCTCGCTCTGCTCTGCGCATGGTGGTCCCCTCCTAACCCACCATCCTAACACGTCCTTGGCCACCTAGAGACACCCAGGAGCCAGGTGAGTCGGCTGCCCAGCAAAGCGCCCAGGCCGGAAGACAGGCATCAAGGGGCAGATGTGCCATCTGCCACCAGTGCCCACACTGAGTCTTGGAAGCCCACTTTGTCTATCATACAAGTAGACCCCCGACCCCTACTGGACCACCTTTCCTCTCCGCAGTCCCTCGGGCTCTGAGGGGAGCAGGACACACAGAGGCCCCCCTTCCACGCCTGGCTCTGGCCCAGGCCTCCTGCACGGGGTCAGGCTGCAGTTCAGTAAGAGCCCCCCATGGGCAGGCCTCAGCCTGTGCCCAGCTGCCATGACAACTGCAGACCAACCGCACAAAGAGGGGATTGAGCTAGCAGCAGGTGGAGAGGCCGGGGCAGGGGAAGGCAACAAAGGAGCTTTGCTTGTGGCAGAAACTTGGGGGTGGGGAGGCCAGACAGCAGCTGGGGCAGAGAAAGGCCACAAGCCAGAAAGAGGCACCTCGGGGACCTGTCCTGCTCTCCATGTCAGGAGAGGTCCTCCCCATCTCCGCCCTGGAACCTCCCACCAGCCCAGCACAGCTCTCAGAGACCCAGTGCCCCAGGTCGGGCAGTCAGCAGCAGACCATGCCACAGATACCACCTGCTGCCAGTGAAGTGGAAGCAGGATCCGCCACGAGGCGTTAAGGCTTTCGGGGATGGGGGCAGCTCCCCAAACCCCAGCCAAAGGCCCAGCATCAGGCCCTCTCAGCCCTGAGGTCCCAGCAGGTCCTCACTTGCTGGGCACTGCTCAGCTGCTCTTCTGTAGGAGAATCCCACAGAAACTGGCCTCCCCACACCTGGCCCATGCCCGGCCAATGCCTCCCTGCCCATGCTGCCCCTCTCTACAGCCTCATCCTTCCCAACTCCACCTGGTCCCCAGAGCCATCCTGCCCTCTCCCCTAGCCCACACCTGACTGCTACGTCCTCAACCAGTTCTGTCTCCCTGCGAGACCCCTCATTCAGGTTAGCCCCAGGGAGCGGGGGCTTGCTCCCATGCCTGCCCGCCCCTCACAGGCAGAAGGTGTGTAATGTGCACTGAATGAATGAGTGAATGAAACAATGGAGGACTCTGAAGAGGCTCCTCAGGCTCCAGTCTTCTGTCACTATCAACAAATCCCTCAGGACCAGCCAATGGTATTCTCTGCCTCTGATTTCAGTTAATAGCAGTAGATGTTTTTAAATTAAATATATGATGACAGGGACACGAGAAGGTGATGTAAACGCTAAACCACACACAAACAAACCCAGACACAATCATATCGAAATACAGCTAAGTAAACAAAAGTTCAAAGACACAAAACTACATGAGAACACCTGCAAAACTGTCTATGCAAATACAAATAATGTGAGATAGTTTTTTAAACTCACAGACACACCTACAGATCCATAGACACACAAATGTGCCACTGTGAACCAGGTCAGCACAAATCACTGCACAGCACACTTGGGAACACAGAAACACAAAGCCACCCATGACACAAGTATCCTTGCACACCCATGGCCATCCTATTGGACACACTTGCTCCAAGGGAAAGAACTCAGAGACGCAGAAACAGAAGCAACATACCCTCATCAAGCCAGGAAGCTGGGGGCCATGAGTCACCGTTGGATGACCTGCACTGGGGTGGCATAGGTCAGCAGGAGCTGCAGCTGGCTGGAGAGAAGGTAGAGCAAGACAGAAAGCCCTAGAAAGGCAATGAGCCCGTGTCCAGCAAGCCTGGTACAGCCTGAGATCCTCCAGGGCCTGGCCTGTGCACTCTGGCCCAAGGGGATGCTGCAGGCCTCTCCCCTTCAGCCAGCTTTGGGTGACCCTGGGCTGCCACCTGGCTGGCTCTTTGCCCTAGTCTCCCCCTAGAAGCCCACTGCCTGAGGCTGGCAGGGATGTCCTTCTCAAGGCCACCCTTCCTGGTCCCTCCCCTCAGTACCCTGTGTCTTAATTAGGAGCCCCAAGTCCCAGCCCATCTGTCACTCCCCCGCTGCTAGTCCCTGGCTAGTCACTGCAGCACTTTGGGCCCAGGTTCCTGATGGCACAGGTGAACGGCTACCTGCTCCCTGGGTTTGGGAGCACCACCGGCAGAAGCCTAAGCCCGATGTGCCAGGCATTGTATCTATAAGCCTCTGCCAGTGGCCCTGCTGCCGCTCACTCTTCCTAAGCCATCACTCCTTCCAGCCACTTGGGAATCTCAGAGGCCCCCAGCACCGCAAAAGAGCCTCCACACTCCACCCCGCAGAAGTAGGGTTTGCCACAGCCTCCACTTACCAGGGCAGTTCTGCCTGCCCCTCCCAGAGCTCCCAGCCCAGACCAGGTGGGCATCCCCTCCTGGACCTGGAGGCCTCCAACCCCACACCCAGCATCAGGCACCCTGCACCCTCCCACAACGCCCCATCCCGACCCCATGATCCACCCTGTTCCTCTCCAACTTTCCAGATCCCCCTCAGCACAAGACCACCCCCACTGTGACCTGTCTCCCAGCCCTGACCCTTCCCCTCTTCCTAGACCCCATCTTCAGACTTCAGTCTCCCAAACACCCCAGTCCTCAATCTGGGGAGGGGTCAGAGGAGGGGAGGTAGGGGTAAGGGCAGGACACTGTCCCACCCAAAGAGCAGGCCATATGGAAAAAGCTGTCCAGAGGCCCCAGACAGGGACTGGGATTGTGTTTGCTTCTGGTTAGCCACTTGATCCCAGGCAAACCACTTTCCTTCTCTGGGCCTGTTTCCCCACCTGCAAATGGAAATAATAACGCTTGCGCGTGGTATAGAATTGTTATATCAAGGGATGGGGACAAGAACCGTGTGAGAGGACTCTGAGAGACATTCCCAAAGTGCAAGACAAATTCTATTTAGGTCAGTGCTGTTGCCATCACTTGCTCCCCATGCAGGGTTATAAGAACTGTACCTTGGGGATGAACCGCCAGCCCAGTTTCAAGGCTTCAGTTTGCTCCCACCAACATTCCCAGACCTGATCCGAATCTAGCCAGGTCACCTGCCTTACCTCCCAGAGGTCCCCAATTCCACCCCAGCCATAATCCTGAGGTACCTCCTTCCAAGACTTCCTTCACCAGCCAGAGGTGCACACCCTTGCTGGAACTGTCCACCCACACCTCCCATGCCCCATACCCATGGCCCCCTCCTTGAAGCCTCTGCTCACCCACCTTCAGAGGTGAGAGCTGTACTTGGCCCCAAGTCTAACACTCAGGAATCTGCCAGGGCCCAGATCTGAGCTGAAGGCCGAGGATAAACCCAGCTACTAACAATCTTTTATCAGGTGTCACATTTTAATTAATAAACATTTTTCCATCCCTTGCTGCCTTCAAAGGACCTTGGGAAAGGAAAGTGAGATAGAGCAGGGACCCCTTCAGGGGCCTGCTGCACCCTCCGAATCATGAAAATAAAGGAAAATCTTGAGTTCTCTCCAGGGAAATTCCAGGCACCTAGCTAGTCCTGAGAAGTAAAGGAGCAACCTGATAAGAAGGTAATCGTAGCGAAAACAGCAAGGAAGTTAGACCATAGGAGACGTGTGGTTGCCTATAGAAACTAAAGATAACATCTCAGCATATGTCCCTGAGTTGTTTTTCAGAAACCCAGACCCCCACCAAATACACTTGCTGGCACACAGACCTCAGATAAGGGGGAACTGAGAACTCAGCTCTGCTGATTGCTCCCCACGGCACCCTGACATGCCCCATCCTCTCACGGCTCCTGAACGTGCCATGTACTGGCACCCTGTGACCAATCTTGGAAGGCCCTTGCTCAACTCTCCTCTTCCCAGACCAGATCAGGGATCGCTTTGACCAGGAACCCTTTTTGGACACACTAGGCTCAGCCAGGAACCTCTTCTCTGTTTCACCTGTGCACCCAGGACCATCGACATGGAATCAACATCATCATCGATATTTTATAGGTCTGCAACAAGACTACATGCCTCTTAACACAGCCTCCTTCTCTCTCCCCTGCACCCAGTACAGGCCCCACACACAGTAATTCATTAATAAAAACTGTCATAAGGGAACATTTAAATAAAAGAAATTTCAGTACAAAAAAGATTTGAAGCTCAGAAGCATAAAACCTTCAAGCTGAAAGGAGACAATTACCATCGAATCTCTTCATTTTACGGATGAACATGGCAACAGTTAGCTGTGAAGCCTCGGACTGTCCTCCACCTTTAGCCCCACACCCAGCCCCAGCTCAGATCAACTCGCTCAAAGGGCTGAAGGAGGCCCCATTTCCACACCTTCCACAGGTAGCCATCCTCTACATTCTTCACAGAGCGGATGCCCCCAACCCACCCCACTGAGTTCGCGGCTGCTGTGCCCCTCTTCCTGGAGAGTTCACCACCACACCCTACACGCACACACTTCGAACTTCTGCGGTGCTTCCCTCTCACTCACCTCCACCCCCAACCCTTATCCCCGCTCGTTTAAGCACACATTTATTGAGCACCTACTATGTGTCTGTCACTCTGCAGCGAGCACTGGGGTTCCTGCCCCAGAAGCTGATCTATCAGGGAGGCTGACAGGGACAGGGAACTCGGAACAGCGGGACAGCCCAGGAGGGGCCGCGCGCGGGCGACCCTCTACTCGTCACCGCGTCCTCCCTCCGTCCTCACTAGCCTCCCTCCTGACCTCGCTGCCTTGGCCTGGGACCCTCCCCACCCCCGGCCGCGCCCCCTTCCCCTCCGCTGTGTGGGGGCAGGGGGAACGCTTGAGACCCGGGGCTCGGGGGTCGCGCGGGCTCGAGGGGGGCGCGCGGGGCTCAGGGCACCCCAGGCCCCCGCCCCATCCCTCCGCCCCAGCCGGGGCGGGCGGAGGCAGCAAGGGAGGAGCGGGGCCGGGCGCTGGTCCATCCCTCGCACCGCCCCTCCCCGCCCAAAATGCAGAGGGACTCGGAGGGAGGCGACGGGGAAATAAATACCTTTGACTTTGTGGCTAAGGTTAACGGGAACTGCCACCCCGAGGGCGACTTGGGCACCGGGCTCCCGGCCCTGGCCATTCCCGGGGCAGGCGGGGCGGGCACGAGTGTCTGATTGGCTGGCGGGCCTGGCCATCCCGGGGGCCGCCCAGCCACCCCATTGGCTGCGCCGCTCAGATGACCCGCCCGGCCCTATCGGAGCAGCCCGCGGGGCGGCCCCTTTGTTCTCTGGAGCCAATAGCCGAGGGAGGAGGGCTGACCTCGCCCCCGCGGGCGAGCAAGGCCCGGGCGCGGTGAACGCGCTCGCAGCCGGCCGCGGGGCCGCTGGGAGGAGACCTGGCGAGTCAGGGCCCCGGATGGCCGATGGGGTCCCGGCACCCCTGCCAGGCCCGCGCGCCCGTTGTTATGCTTGCACTAAGCGCACGCTCGCCGAGCGCCACGGCGCGCAGGGGGCTGTTTCTCCCCGCTGCGGACCCATCAGGGCCCCGACAGAAACCCCGGCTGAGTCAGTGGCTGCCCTTAACCCGCGACAGCCGCACCGTGGGATGCGATAACTTTTAGGGTCCACTGCGAGGGACCTTAGAAGTTACTACACTCGACCTCTTCGTTTTCTGTTTCGGGGAGGGAGTCTCGCTGTGTCCCCAGTGGCGCGATCATGGCTTAGTGCAGCCTCGAACCCCTTGCTCAAGCAGTCCTCCCGCCCGGCTAAGTTTTTTAATTTTTTGTAGAGACGCGGGGGGGGGGGGTCTCGCTGTGTTGTCAGGCTGGTCTCGAACTCTTCAGCTTAAGTGACCCTCCCGCCTCGGACCTCCCAAAGTGTTGGGATTACAGGCCCGCGCCCGGCCCCAGTCGCTTTGTTTTCTAGCTGAGGAACCGCTGTGAGGTTACGTTCCTAGGTCGGGTTACTAGGTAGGGCTCCCAGGAGCGGAATCATCCCCGCCCAGCTGCTAACACGGTGCAGACTGCCAAGGAGAGACCTCCAGGAAGGAGCATCTCAACTACCCACCCCGACTGTAAGGAAATGCCTCACGCTTCTCCCTCAAAGAGGGCGCAGCTGGGTCAACTCCCACTGGCAGGATCCTCTCCAGAGCTGCTGGAAGCTGCGTTTGGGGCATGAGAAAGATACCGGCAGAAGATGGGCCTCCGGGACTTTCTAAAAACCGTTGCTGTTGGGCAGGTGGACCTTATTTTCTTCCGTCAACAGCTGATTAAACATTTACCACAGGCCCGGCTGCGGTGTAGCCTCAGTCGTACAGCAGGAACTGGGGACTGAGATTCGATTTTGTCACTAACTTCATGTGTACTTTTTATAAAAGATACTTTTCTGTTTCTGGACTTTGGCTTATTCATCTATAAAACAGGGTTAATAATTTTCTAGTTGCCTGCGTACCTTACTGAGTTGTTACCGTTAATTTGGTTATATTATCTATAGAAGGACTTGTAAAATACAAAATCATACACACCCTATAAAGAGGCCACATCACTAGCTATCAACACTTTAGAGTCCCATTCTATTTTTTTTAGCCACCTATTCAATGCAACAAAATAAAGAAACATTTGAGTCCCTTCAAGGGAAATTCCAGGCACCTAGCAAGCCCTGCTACCAGCAATTAGGGAAGTGAATGAATGACCTGCTAAGCAAGAAAGTAATAATAGCTTAAACAACAGTCACCCAAATAAGAGTCACCAATGTTAGCTTCCTCATAGAAACTGAAGATAACATCTTGACATATGTCCTTGAGTTGTTTTTCAGAGATCAGGACCCCCAACAGTGGGCCTCACTTCAACTCTCTGGGCGCGTTTCCTCCTTACAGGGGAGACTTCCTCCAGATTGGCATCCCATGACCAAGGGTATTTCAGAGGTAGAAAAAATGGAGAACCTCTGGGATCCTAACCATTAGGCAAAAAGGGGGGTTGGGCAGGGAGGCTGCAAATGTATGTTTTCAAATACACAGGAAAAAATGGTAGAATACTCCTCAAACTCTTCACAGTGTAAGCAGAAAGGATTTGGGGGGTGGGATGGGGAATGAAGGGGGACTTTCACATTAAATAGATCTGAATTATTTTTAAAGATAATTTAATACTTTTGTAATTATAGAAGAAAACAAATAAAAACTGTGGATTCTTCAGAAGAGAAGGGCAGCTCCTGCCAGCAGACTCCTAAAACCCAGGCAGTCCTCCCCAGAGACTGCTGTGGCGATGAACCAGGCAGAGCAAAGGCTTGAGAACTGCTGGGCCACCCACCAAGGGACTCGGGAAGGAACCCGTACAAGTTCACTCTGTTCCTGCTTTACCAGCCCTCTTAAGGCCACCCGTGTGACCTTTCTGTCCTTTGGACCTTTTTCCCATCCCCTCAACAAGCAGTGGGCAGTGAAGCGCTGAGGACACCCACACGCCACTCTCCCCATACCTTAGACTATGTCCTTTAAACAGGATTTTCCAAAAGCTAAGGACCCCTGGGCAGATCCGCTCTCACCCTCATCCTTGCCCCCAGTGCCTCTAATACTAACCTAGATGCCCAGCCAAGGACCTGCCCTGCTCCCTGTCCATCATTCCCAGACATCCACCTACTCTTTCCTGGCCATCTCCCCCTCCCTGGAAAACCTGTGTTCCCTCCAAGAGAAAAAATATGACTGGGGCTTTGAGACCATGCCCTCTGCTTCCAGGCTTTGACAGATAATTTGCCATCAATTACACAGGTTTTTAAGTGGCCCCATAACCCCATAAACCAAAATGAAGCTTTGAAGCTGTTCTTTCCATCCTACACACTTTAAGCCCCACCCACACAGTTAGCATTTAATACTTTCTTAACCAAGAACAGCAGTACACAGCATTCATCCACTAAGCACACAGCAGTCACCAAGAGCACAGGTTTCAGGAGTCTGGATTTGAATCTGCCTCTGGTGATTGCCAGTTACATGATCGTGCCTCCCACACAAGGACACATGAGATAATTTAGGTAAACTTCATCAGGTCCCACACATGTAAATGAGTTGTGGTTTAAATTCTATGTGCTCTGTGCTAAATGCTGCAGATATATGCAGAAATTACTAAGCAGCAAGAAAAGACCTTATTCATGCCTGGTAAAAATAGGCACTCAAATTTATATGAAACCCCCAATTCAGGGGCATGTACATAGTGACTGCTGAGAGATAGGGGGTCCTGCAGCAGGCCAGCCAGGAGGCACTGCAGGACAGAATCAAATCAGCCCCCCTTTCCTGCCTAGTAAATGGCACCTGAAAAGTCTAACCTGACCCTGAGATGGAGCAGAGACCCCTCTTAGGATCCTGCTGGGTTCTGCCCCCACTTGAAAAGCATGAGAATAAACAAAAATGTGAGTCCCTTCAAGGGAAATTCTAGGCACCTCACTAGCTCAACCAGCAACTGGGGATATCAGTGAATAACCTGCTAAGCAAGAAAGTAATAATAGCTTAAACAATAGCCACTCAAGTAAGAGTCACAGACTGTTAGCTTCTGCATAGAAACTAAAGATAACATCTTGACATATGTCCTTGAGTTGTTTTTCAGAAGCCAAGACCCCCACCAGATGGCAATGCCAGCATGTAGACCTCAGACAGACTGGAACCAGAAAATGAATAAGGAAGTTCCAGAAATTCCTCAGCCCCTAACTCACTTTGAAACAACCACTGCCCCACCCCCCCACCC
>PVKP010016401.1:0-48231 GCA_004027715.1 Plecturocebus donacophilus
AGTGAGAACATGTGGTGTTTGATTTTGTGTTCTTGTGTCAGTTTGCTGAGAATGATGGTTTCCAGGTTCATCCATGTCCCTACAAAGGACACAAACTCATCGTTTTTGATGGCTGCATAATATTCCATGGTGTATATGTGCCACATTTTCCCTGTCCAGTCTATCATTGATGGGCATTTGGGTTGGTTCCAGGTCTTTGTCATTGCAGCACAGTTTAATTTCTTTTTTACTTCCTTCTCTCCTCATACTTTTTGGCTTCTTTTTTTTTTTGCAGGTCTTGCCTCATGCAACTTTCACCCAGGCTGCTGGAAGTGGAATGGTGACACTGATAGCTGCTCTCAGTAGACAGGTCCCTGTGGCTCCTGCTCCTTTTGAAGCATCATCTAGGTCCACCTTTGTCAGGAGCGGGGGTATAGGACCCCAGGATCCTAGGGATCTGAGTGCATTAGCTCTAATTTTTAAAATACATTTTTTAACACTTCTGTTCTTTCCATCATATTCCTCTAAAAGCCATAAGCATTTTCCTGCTGCCCAAATGCCCACATCTCCCCTTACCTAAATATACAGTTTAAAAAGACAACCAACCTGAACATCCAGACGAAAAGCCAAGAGCACACAGTTTCTCAGAACAGAGCAAGGAACACATGTCTCTTTTATTCCTGAATTGAGGAATTTCTTGGTCTTTGTTTCTTAGTGTTCCTCTCAGCTAGTCAAAGTGTTTCAGGATCTGTAACTGTGATAAGTCGATCCTTGTCTAATCTACATGCTCTCGAATGCCAATACGATGCCACTTTGCTCCAGTAAATCATGTTGACATCTTTCCTTGCCTTTATTTGGTTTCATTCCAATTCCTCAACATGGGTTCCAAGGACTGCCACAACTTGGAAGTACCAGGATTTTTCAGCATCATTATAAGGGTCAGGCTAAGAAACATTTCCTAAGATCAGATGCTTGTTATAATTTCTAGGACTGGTTTTAAGTTGACTAGAGATATGCTTTGACGGGCTTTCTGGATTATATTGCCCTAAATCTCCTAGTAATGCAACATTAAGGTGTGAGAAATTGCATGGCAGAGTAACATTGAGCAGGCTCTCAAATAGAACATAAATAGCTGCCTCTGATCACAATAACTACCATTTATTGTACCTGACACTGTACAAGGTATCTACGTAAACAGTGCCATTTAACCTTCAAAGTAATCCTGAGACATACGGTATTGCCATGCTTTTTTCAGTAGAGGAAATAGAGACTGAGAAAGGTCGATAGTTGAGCTCATCCGTAGCAAGGCCAAAACTCCAATCTAAACTGGGTGTTCTGCTCATGATTCCAGACAGGGCCATGTGTCTGTCATGTTCTCTGCCTACCGCAAAGCAGAGACCATTGTCCTCATGGCTAATGCTCTCTGGGCTGATGCTCAGATGGCTGCACTTACAATTTATGTACAAGTATTTAGTTTCTATCAAAAAAAGGAAGCAGTACAAATAAATAGAAAGAGGTGAGCACAGATGTTACCTTGTTTATGAACTTTTTGCTTTTCTAGTGACTGAATCTGATGATTTTTTGGTTCCGCTTCACCTAAGCCAAATTTGCACAATAAATTTAGTTTTTCGCTTGTTCTTAACAGTCTTGTTCTTGAATGTCTCTCAACGCAGCCTGGACAGCTACCTCAGTTATAGGTAATTCTCAAACATTTATTGGGCATTTGCTGATGAATAATAAATGAGGACAAACAGATGGTTTCTGGATAACGTGGCCGGTTCAATGATCAAGGTACGCAGAGGAAGGTATGAGCCCACGGAGCAGGGGCAGAGGGAGGGAGGGCCAGGGAAGACTTCTGAACCAAGTCTTGAAGGACAACTAGAAGTCAGCCAGGCAAGGAGGGGTTCATGCTGGGTTAAGCAGAGTAAACGGCATGAGCAAAGGAGGGCACACAGATATGAAAATGTGATGTGTGGGCAGGGAACTGCCAAGAGTTCAGAATAATTGGAACACTAAATGCAGACCTAATTTCAGAGCTACAAAGGAGGACTGAGTTCAGAGAGGTCAGCCAAAACCAGGCTACCTAGGTTCTTACTTGCTGCATGAGGGGTGTGACGTGCACAGGTGTGCATTTTATATAGATCATTCTGAACTCAGGGGGAAGATGCAGTGAGAGATAGGCGCCAAAAGCTCAGAATACAAGTTCAATTATCTCCACCCCCTCAAGAAAGCGAAAGCGTTAGTAATAATTATTGAATGGAAACTTTGGAATGGAAATCTATCAGATACTAAAAGTTCTGCACTGCAAATGCTTGCATTCATTTGCTCTTTCTCTCTGCTTTAAATCCTTGAACTTTTGGTTGAGAGGGAATAAGATAAATATCCAGGCTGCCTCTCATTCCTTCAGCTCTGGTGCTGTGCCCTCTTAACTCACATTTGAGTATTTCTCTGCTTGTGTCCGTGATGTCTGTGTGTATGATTACTTCACTGGGTCAGATTTTTACTATCATTTGCAGATGATGGTTGGTCTTTCCATCAATACTGGCTTGAAGTAGAGACTTTCAATAAAGTAACTCTTACTTTATTGAAGTGATTTCTACTCTTAATCAGATTAAATTTAAGAATTATGCCACTGTCTTCCAGTACACGCTACTCCAAGTGTGATCTGCAGAACAGCATGGGCCCAGGGAACTTTGACACCATTCCAGGGTAAGATACGTACAGAATGTGAGGATCACACTTAGAAACGTGTCACAATCCAGATGCATCATTTTATCTATGTGGAATCTAATAGTCAAAAGTTGGCTTGTATTTTCTTTGACTTTGTTATTTTCTTTATTCTACTTTTCTAGTAGTTCATCTTTTTGTGTTTTACAAAAATGTTTATCTGTGCTGGCTGGGACCAGAAAGAGGGGTTTGGGAGGGCTTGGTCCTTTATCACAGATAGTTTGAGACACCTCGTTCAACTTCACGTGGCAAAATGAATGCTGTAGCAGAAGGAAATTAAGCAAAATCACCCTAGCAGTTCTGAGTGACTACTGTGTGTCAAGCAGGTAAACTGGATGTCTCACTTGATGTTCACCAAATCTCTGTGAGATGGACACCACATGGCCATTTTGCAAAGGAACAAACTGGAGCTAGGAGAATGTGTGCAGATTATCTGGGTTGGAATCAACTTCAAACCTATGTAACTGCACACCCCACCATCAACACTCTTTTTAAAGCTTCCTGCTCCCTTGTTACAAAGCGTATAATTTAGTAGTAAACTTAGGCTTGGCAACATGAACAGATGGACATAGTATTAAGATCAGGGTTCATATCATATGCCATTTTTAATGTCCATAATTCCTAACACAGCACTAGACACATTGATTTCCAGTATGTGGTGGATGATTGGTACCACCCAGAGTGCCCTTGTTATTAACACACTCCCTTAGAGGTAAACAGCAGCACCAAATATTCTGGGGAAAATCAAGATCCGTCTTCTCATAAGCAGGCCATGCTGTCAATTAGGGTGGAGCCTGCATCAGATCATTATCTAAAAACAAGCAAACCTTAGATCAGCTGTTCTATCTGACAAGACATTTTCTTTTTATCTCTGAGAACTGTTTGTGTGTATTTTTTTAAGGGAAGAGATGGAAAGAAAACTAAGTTTATTTATTTTTAAGGCCTCAAACTATTGCAGATGTTCAAATAGTCTGGAGGATCACCAAGAAGCACTTTGTCACATGCCATTATCTCTGATCCTATCCCACCTCAGCCATCTGTAATGTTAGATTAACTGAATGATTGAATGTACTTTCTGTTTCAGGTTTTAACACTGAACATTTCACATGCTACAGTCCAGGAAAGTTCTCCACACATCCAAGATTAAGCACTCTAGATGTTTTCCTGGTGCCTACTTCATTCAGGACTAACACACTTTGAAGAGAGCATGTCTCTGGCCTGGTCCTCACTATAAATTATGTTTCAGGACTTGCCAGTGCCCCAAGCAGAGTATGCAAAGTGCAATCCCAGATGCAGACAGTGTGTGAGATTGATGTTTCAGATAAATTGAAATATAGTCAGAAATATTCTTCATCAAAGTACAAAGCTATATTCTGGAATCCTACAGGAACTGGGTGCCCAAACTGCTAAACTTTCCTGGCAGTGTGTCAAAGCACCATGTAAGGAGAGACTGCAGCACACAGAGGCAGGAGTATAGTCAATAGGACGGCAGGCATGACGGAATTTTTGAAATCTGGAGCACCCCAGAAAGTGCGAAAGTGGAATTGATATGCCCCTTATCCCCACCTTCCTAAGATCTTGCTAACAAATCTAGTTATTTCTTTATTCTTTTTTTTTTTTTTAAATAACCTTTTGAGACAAGGCCTGGCTCTGTATCCCAGGCTGGAGTACACTGGCAAAATCTTGGCTCACTGCAACCTCCACCTCCTGGACTCAAGCAAGCCTCTCACCTCAGCCTCCTGAATAGCTGAGACTACAGGAGCATACCACCACACCCAGCTAATGTTTTGTACTTTTGTAGAGATAGGGTTTTGCCATGTTTCCTGGGCTGATCTTGAACTCCAAGCCTCAAGCCATCCACCCAGCTTGGCCTCCCAAATTACTGGGATTACAGGCATGAGCCAACATGCACTGCCTATTTCTTTATTCTTAATAATAGCAATTGTATTAAGAATATCTATCATTGAGTAAATAGCAACTAGGAGTGAGTAGCAACTAGATATTAAGCATTGTGGTTAAAATATTGCTATGGCCTGTTTATTTGTGTCTCCCAAAATTCATATTAAAATCCTCTTCCTTCACCCACTTTTGAATGGGCTTGTTTTTTTTTTTTTTTTCTTGTAAATCTGTTTTAGTTCTTCGTAGATTCTGGGTATTAGCCCTTTGTCAGATGGGTAGATTGCAAAACTTTTTTACCATTTTGTTGGTTGCCTGTTTGCTCTAATGATTGTTTCCTTTGCTGTAACAGAAGCTCTGGAGTTTAATTAGATCACATTTGTCTATGTATGTACCTGTGCAACAATCCTGCATGATCTGCACATGTACCTCAGAACCTAAAGTACAATAAAAAATAAAAATAAAAAATAAAAACCTTAAAAAAAATCCTCTTCCTCATGGTGACACTATTAGGAGGTAGAAACTATGGGGGGTAATTAGGGCAGAGCCCTCATGAAGGGGATTAGTGTTCTTTTATTTATTTATTTATTTATTTATTTTTGAGATTGAGTTTAGCTCTTGTTGCCCAGGCTGGAGTGCAATTGTTCGATCTTGGCTCACCACAATCTCCACCTCCCAGGTTCAAGCAATTCTCCTGCCTCAGCCTCCCGAGTAGCTGGGACTACAGGTGTACACCACCACGCCAGCTAATTTTTATATTTTTAGTAGAGACAGGGTTTTACCATGTTGACTGGGATGGTCTTGATCTCCTGACCTCGTGATCCGCCCACCTCAGGCTCCCAAAGTGCTGGGATTACAAGCGTGAGCCACCACACCTGGCCTAGGGTTCTTATAAAAGAGACCCCAGGGAGCTTTCTCATCCCCTCCACCATGTGAGGTTACATTAAGATGTTTCTGTCTATACACCAAGAAGCAAGCAGGCCCTCATCAGACACTGAATCTGCCTGATTCAGAGTTTCATTAGGATTCTGCAGGTTTTACAACTGTAGTAAATACACTTCTGTTGCATATAAATCATCCAGGCAATGATATTTTATTATAGAAGCCAAAATGTATTAATATAAGTATAATGCAAAAATTAGCTTCATTGCCCTCTCCTTAATCATCAGGGGTAGGTATCATTACTTTCATGTTACAGATAAACAAACTGAAACTCAGAAGGTAACAAAGCTAGTGAGTGATAGAGTCTGTGTTTAAACTCAGATTAATTGACCCTTAAACTAGTAACTTTTACTATTTTGTTTTCCTCTAATAGGAAGCAAAGTAGGCCTGAAAATTTTATTTCAGTTTGAAAAATATAGTTCTGTAAACTGAAAAGTCTAAGTTGTACATTAAAGTTTTGACTATTCATATTGAAAATCGACACCAGAGTCATTCTTAGCAAGAACACAGTCTTTAACACTTAGACAGGAACTACTGCTACCTCTGCATGTCTCTCGGGATGTGAGTAAGCAGTGTGCCTTTTTGAGGCATTCGTATTGCAACCTCCAGAGACACAGAGCAACATGAAGGCTTCCTGATGGCAATGAATAATCTCCTACATCATTTCCTTGCTGCTGCAGACATTCAAAATAAATAAAAGGACAAAAACCCAGAGTCTTGTGGTGGTACCAAATAAAGGAGATCATAGGGACGCTAACAGTGATAAGGCAAAAATCCCTGAAATCAGTATTTCCCAAAGTGACCTCTGCAGAGCAGCAAGCCTGGGTTGCGAGATGGTCGGCTAAGAAAACAGAGGAAACACTGAACTATCAGTTGTAGATGTTCTCTCTTGCACATTAATATATCAAAAGCATTGGAGAAAACTGCCATTATAGAAAGAAAAACAAATTTGCATTTGATGTAGCCTAACATATTGCATGACACGCATAAAAATAAATATGTGTAAATATTTGCCTTAGTGATAGTCTTCAAGGACACTGTCCAATTTCTGCTGTAGACTTATGAGAACATCCAAAATGGTTCGCATTCTTGAGGACTCAAATAACCTTGGATAATCCCGTTTATCACTAGCTCCCTGTCTGAGCAGGCATTCCGTCAATGCTTCTATCTAGGTGAATCAGGTTAACTTGGGGAAAAAAGATTGCATAAAAGAAAACATATTTACTAACAAAAAGATAAAGACTCATTAATCTTTTCATTTTTGAATTTGTACTCCTTTGAAAGTATGATTAATACAACGAGACACACAAACAATTTAACAAACAATTTAAGAAACTGTATAGACAGCCTCCAAATGTCCCTGGGCCACCCCATTCAAGTTAACAAATCTCTAAATAGAAATTAGAGGCAAACAAAAGTATTATCAGGTAATATCTTGGGAGAAACCAATAAAACTCTTTCATGAACACTTACTGAATGCAGAGGCAAAGGAAAGAACGACCATTAAATGGCATATGAGTATTTATCTGTCAAGAATGTGCTCAAAATATACAAGGAAGAAAAGAACTCACATTTTACTGACAGGAAAAATGATAGTTAAGACGTTACCAAAGGTTACATTCCTAGAGAAGAGCTGGTTGACTCCAGTTCTGTTTGACTCTGGGAAGCATTCCCTTACTACACCACGTGGGCAGTTTAACCTCAACAACATAGATGGGTAACAAGTGGCTCCAGCTTCAAGGAGCAATTTATCTGGGGAAGTTGAAAGATATGCATATGACAAGAAAACCAGTAAAACAGGCAGAATGTGTTAGAGACACAGAGAAACAGTGCTGAATAAAATGAAAAGAATGAATGTTTCAGTGCAGGCTTGGAAATGTTTATGATGGAGGTAAGCAAAGAAGGTGTGTGTGTGTGTGTGTGTGTGTGTGTGTGTGTGTGTGTGTGCATGCTTTTGAGTGGGTGTATGCACATGCTCTTTCTTGTGCTAGAAGAGCAGCATAAAGACACTGAGAGCACCAGAAACAGTGCTGTGGGCCTCCCTGATCCAGGGTCTAAGTGGCATGAAGGCAAGTACTAGCTCTTTACTGATATTAAACACTGTCTACACACAATAGACATTCAATAAATACCATGGAGTGCATGGAAAGATAGAGCTGAAAAGAGCGAGAAAGTCTGTACCTTAATCCTTTTACAGCTGACTAACTGACTGCACTTTCATGCACCAGGGACCCAGAGAAAACCTAGATAACATGGAGGCCATGGCAGGAGGCATAGAGTGCTTCCAGAGCAACAGAATTAATAAGGTTCAGTCGGGCTGCAGCCTTACAACTTCATTGGGTTTAGGCACCAGTGTTAGAAACCAGTATCTCTCCTAAGGATGAATATGATGATATACAAGATGCAGCTCATGTGAAGTTACATTGAATGAGGAAATGTATGTGCAGTCAGACAGAACGTGGCTTTGGCCAGGTCCATCCAAGCTCTGTGTGTACCAGTGATAAGTCTTGAGTAAGATATTTCGCCTGTCCCAGTCTCATTTTCTCCTCTGTAAAACGAGGGTCTTAACACTGATCTTCTGACATGAAGACTGTGAGCCCTAGAGGCAGAATCCCTGAGTGGACATTTCACTTACCAGCTATGTGACTACCCTTCTGTGCCCCTGTTTCCTTATCTGTATGTGCTAGTAGATGTAAACCGCTTAGTGTTGTTTCTAGTCTGTAGTCAGTGTTGCATAAATGTTAGGCCTTTCTCCTCACTTTACTTAGTCTTATTTTTACTATTACCTCGTAAGCACTCAATTCTTAGGCTGTCATTGATACTAAAGATGGATCATTTGAACAAGTTGCTCTTTCAAAACTGTTTTAGGAATTTCTCAGATTTCTATATCAAAGAAATTTCTTATAGTTGGAGACTTCAAAGGCCATTCAAGGACATTTTTTAACCCAAGAAAAAAAATGTGTGCCCAAGGCTACATCTCCCTCCCCAATCCAACTGCAAGCTTCTTTCTTTACTTCTTCTGTACAAAGCATAGTATCACTCAGGGGATGTTGAGGCACGTCAGTGGAGCTTTTGTCATCATGAAACCCTTTAATCTCTATGTCTAAAATGTCCCCTTAGCATTAAAAACCCAATTGTCTTCTTTTCTTGTACGAAAAGTTTCTCATCTTGTAACTTGACCTGGTAGGAACATGATTAGTTAATTGTTGCGGGCACTTGACATTTCAAGGAAAAAATGAATACCTCAGCCATCTTCCTCCTGATGCAATGGAAAATGATTAAGTTTCAGTGGTTTCTCAGTAGGAGGTGGCTGTTTTCAGGTGCTTATTCAGAGCCTTGCAATTTCTAGTTATTAACCTGTTAGTCTCTGTTTTTTTTTTTTCTTTTGTGTGGAGATATCAGGGGAGGTGGAGGAAAGGACAAAGGGAAAGGCTCTGAGTAATTTCTTCAAAATCTCTACTCTTCGTAATAAAAATATTCATTCCTATTAATTCCAGATTGTTTGCAATGTGCATACTCTGCCACTGACAAATTGTGACATCTCTGAAGTTTTCCTTTCCTATCATTGTCTTTTATTTTCTAGAAGACTCTTTCCCTTTGGGGGGCTCTTTCTCACTCTCTTCAGCACCCCAGAGCTTACACTCACTGCATCAGGTGCTGGAAAAGGTACACCGCTCAGGCGCATTTAGGTTAAATTTCCAGAATCTAGAAAAAGGCTATCCCTTCCTCCCCTCCCTGAGGACGTTCAGGGTAATGAGGCTCTCGGAGCTTTTCTTCGTCTTTTCTGGGTCATGGATGCATTTTGGAAATTGGGTGAAATATAAATACCTTTACCCAAGAAAAATGCAAAGATGCAGATATATGCACACTGATGAGTGAACAATTTCAGGGGATTTACAACAACACCTCTTAAACACACAACAGAAATATTTAAGTGTCCTAATGTAGCGCCTATATCAAGACTCTCTGTGGGAGGTCTGCCAAGGAGGAGGTGGAGGAAAAGGCTTTCTGTCAATACTACTTATGGACAGAAATATTACTTATTCGGCAATATTACTTATTCTACCTTCCTCCCCAACACATAAAGCCAGTAATAGAGATTGTCTAAAAACTGGCATTAGCATAAAAAGAAAGAAGGTTATTGATATTATTATTGTCTACACAGTGCACTTTTAATATCAGAGGGTGTTAAGAGATAAGACTTTATATACAAATATAACATCATTCTGTGTTGTAACATTATCTAGTAACTCTGTCTTAAAAGAAACCAAGCCTGGCACAGTGGCTCACACCTGTAATTCCAGCACTTTGGGAGGCTGAGGTGGATGGATCATTTGAGGTCAGGAGTTTGAGACCAGCCTGGCCAACATGGTGAGATACTATCCCTATTAAAATTCAAAATTTATCCGGGGGTGAAGGTGGGTGCCTGTAATCCCAGTTACCTGGGAGGCTGAGGCAGGAGAATCACTTGCACCCGGTAGGCGGAGGTTGCAGTGAGCCATGATCACACCATTGCACTCCATTCTGGGTGACAGAATGAGACTCCATCTCAAAAAAAAAAAAAAAAAAACAACTAAAGTTTGAAGAAGAAAGACATTTTCAACTGGAGGCCAATAAGAAAGGCTTACCTATACCCACAGAAATTGAATCAGGGGTGTTGGTTACTAAGTTTGCTTGTTTTAATTTTTCCCTGAGGCATCTTGAAGTGAGAAAACAGTAGATTCATTGATATCAAGTTACTGGGAACATATTTTGGATCAAGAGATATGTTTGAAATCTCATGTTTTACTTGAAAATTTCATGAAATTTTGTATTTTACTTCAGAACACGTTTGTATTTTTTAAGATATACACATAATGTATATTTCTTACTCTTTGGATTAAATTGGCATTCTAGGAAGATGAGCTTCACTTTTTCGTGTGTGTGTGTGTGTGTGTGTGTGTGTGTGTGTGTGTGTGTGTGTGTGTCTTTCCTCAGTACCTTTGCTTCCTTCTGAGGTGGAGGTGGGCTTAGAGCTACAATTAAGAAACTTAATTTCTGAGATAAGGTCACCTTGAAGGATACGTGTCCTCAAACATGCCGAGATCATTTCACAGCATCCACCATCATGACAGTTGAGGACATACGAGCAACCATATGGCTTTATGAAACATTTACGCAAGAGAAAAAGCACACTGGGGAACTGCCAGAAAGGAGCCAATATAAATCATCACGTCCATAAGGATGGCCATGGGAAGGTGGAATCCAAGGCCTGTGGGACTCTGCATTCCACAATTTAAAATCTAAGATCAGTTCCTGATTTAGAACTGGTGCTCTAAAAATATTTGTAAAAATGAATAAAATTTCCTCCAATTAATTAGAATGATGTACTGATAACCTACTGGAGGCTCACATTCTACTTGGGTGGTAAAATCTTTTCTCCATGGAAAAGACACGATACTTTGGGTTTAGAGACCAGGGTTGGATTCCAGGTAAACCATTTAATAATTGTATGTAGGGCTAGGTGTGGTGGCTCACTCCTGTATTCTCTGCACTTTGGGAGGCCAGGGAGGGTGGATTACAAGGTCAAGAGATGGAGACTATCTTGGCCAATGTAGTGAAACCCATCTCTACTAAAAATACAAAAAATTAGCTGGGCTTGGTGGCACGCACCTGTAGTCCCAGCTACTCGGGAGGCTGAGAGAGGAGAATTGCTTGAACCTGGGAGGCAGAATTTGCAGTGAGCAGAGATCGCGCCACTGCACTCCAGCCTGGTGCCTGGTGACAGAGCAAGACTCTGACTAAAAAAAAAAAAAAAAAAAAAAACCGTATGAAGTTAAGAAAATTACTTAGACACTGTAAACATAAATTTCTTCATCTGAAAAATAAGAATAATGGTATTAACCATATTGGATTGTGAGGCAGATTACCAGTAATGTATATCAATGATAAAATCTGTAAAATAGTAAGCAGTACTCCTAATGCTATGGACAGTGGCTATGTTAAATGTGAATATTCTCATCTGATTGCAGTTCAACATACTCTGAATGAAAATAGAAATAAAAAACAATAAAATACAGCCTATAACTCAGGGATTAAAGATGTAAAATGTATTGTATAAACATTAAATATTTAGAGGAAAATAATACTAATTAAGACTAGAGATGACGGCACAATAACTGGCCTATGGGGAAGGTCTGGGCAGCTAAAGGTAAGATGAGAGTTTAAAGTTAATTTAATTTAGGATAAATCCAAAATTGTACCAGTTATCCCTGAACAAAGTAAAGACACTAATTTACGTCAGTTGAGGGCCAAGTAAGTGAAAGAGTGAGTGAAAGTAGAGACAATGTTCTTTCCACGATACAGTTTTTTGGTACTTTCATTTTAGGTTTTAAGGTTTATGTTGTTGTAAACCTCACTGAATCTTCTCTCCAACCCAGGATTCCTTATTACCATCACAGTGTAGCCCACACAGGTGGGTAAGAACAAATCAGGATTGCATTCTATTCTGGGCATCATATTTTAAAGAAAACATTGACAAATTGGAATAAACTACAAATAAGAGAACATGATGATGGGGAGTCCAAGGGAAAGGAATCATGTCATAGAAAAAATTAAGAAAAGAAGAGATAAAAAGACAGAGAAGAGTGGTGGCTGTCCTTAGGTATTTGTGGAAGAATTATGATGAAGACGAAGGAGGCTTGGTTTGAGATGTCCAGTGAGTAGAGCTAAGAAGAGTGGTTTGGTGGTACCTGGAGCAGACTTGTGTACAGTGGAAGAATGTCCTATCAACTATGATTTTTGCTGAGGAACTCAGCTGTTCTGTGAGGTCACACCTTTTCACTTAGGAGGTTAAGTAAAGTGGAATAGTCAACTATCTACAGTGTTTTAGAGAATGCGGAGATCTACATGTATTATGCAGGTTAGGCTGGACTACATCACTTCAAACGTCCTTTTCCCAATTCTACAGGCTCTTACTTCTGATTTTATCACCTTCCTTTATCAAAAGGCAGACATCCAGTAAAGGCCAAGGCCATCCACCTTATTTCCATTGAAAAGACAAGTTAAAGACTATTTCTAATCTAATTGATGTTAAAAATTAAACACTGGGTGGGAGAAGATAAGCAATCAAAGCCAAGATTATTATCTAACTGATCTTTGAGCTGCTAAATAAGGTAGAAAGGGTCATATAAATATATTGGCTCATGGCCTTTCCTGAGACATGTAGTTAAGTCACCTCCAAAGCATAGGCAACCTTGGAACCTTTAGTTTTTATCCCCAGTTTTTCAAACATAGATAGATGGATGGATAGATAGATGGATAGATAGAGAGTTATGCTAATGCAAGAGAGGGCCTATAAAAAGAAAAAAAAATTACAGAAAGTGATTTTCTATAAACAGACTTCAGTGATTGCAAGATAGCACATGGCACCCTGCCAAAAGGTGTCCTGACCAGATAATTTTTAAAAAGAGGTAGACATTTGAACTAACCATAAGATCCTGTTGAAAACAGAAAACTGATATAAAATTGATCTTTGCAGTTCCCAATCCAGAATATGTTCCCTCAATCCCTCTTCACACTGTGCCCATATCCTCCATATTAACCTTCTTTGTCTAAAGCCTATGAGGACAGTACAGCTAGGCCATTACCCCTCCAAATAATGAAAATTATAATAAATATGACTTCAGCAAAATCATGGTTACAGCTTCTTAAAAAATATTTTTTATCTTATGTTATTCACAATACAAAATATCTGGGGAAGGTGTCACCACCTTTATTTGGGAAAAATGTGAAATGATGAGAATGAATTTATACAGCCAGTTAGCAGAACCAGGATGAAAATGTATGTCATCACATTGCTCTTCTATTTTATGGCTCTTTCTATAAGTCTAAATGTTGGAAGAAAACCTGTTTTTAAAATGTTTAATTGGCTGGGCATGGTGGCTCATGCCTGTAATCTCAGCACTTTGGGAGGCCAAGGCAGATGGATCACCTAAGGTCAGGGGTGCAACACCAGCCTAACATGGCAAAAATTCTTCTTTACTGAAAATAGAGAGTTGGGCACTGTGGCTCACACCTATAATCCCAGTTACTCAGAAGGCTGAGGCAGGAGAATTGCTCAGTCCCAGGAGACGGAGGTTACAATGGGCTGAGATGACCTCACTGCATTCCAGCCTGGGCAACAGAGTGAGACTCTGTCTCAAATATATACATCTTAATAATTGACATATCATGATGCATAAATAACTAATAGATCCAAACTGATCTCTCAACCCTTGATTATCTTCACATTTTGAGCTACATAGTTGTCTGTTGTGGGAGAAGTCCATTGTAGAATGTTACTTTCCAATATCTCTTATCTCTACTCATTAGATGCCAGTAGCAAACTCCCAGCTGTGACAACCAATAATGTCTCCAGACTCTACCATATGTTCCCTGGGAAAAGTTACTTCTGATTGAAAACCACTGATCTGACTCCACATTAATTCCTTTTCAAAAAAGAAATACAAATCAAAGTAATTGACATTAAGTGTGTATCTCTGCTGTGTGTAGGCATGTGTGCCCATACACATGCAAATAATGGATAAAGGAATCTCCCAATGTCTTTGGCTTCTTCCAGTACTCAAACTTTCCCAGCACAAAAAAAGAAAAAAACAGTGGCACCATCTTGGCATTAGTGTTTAAACTGGGCTGAGGATAGGATGCTGTATAAAATGAAACTTTCATTGGTCATCAAGTGAGGTATTTTTATTTCCTCATATGCAAAATGACATCATTTCCCAATGAACCACAAAACGCTTAGCTATAGAAACCCAATAAGTCAAACTGAATTTGCCAACAAAATTGATATTTATGCAGAAGACATAGAAATCTTTACTCTAAACAATGTATCAACAAGGATGAGAACATCAATAGAGTTATACGTTCTCCCCTTGAATTGATTTTGTTTCAGTTGCTCAGATGCTTTTTGGATTAACTTTACTAATGAATTTTCACAGTGGTTTATTCCCTTGACTACTAAGCCACAGTCTGTGCTTAATTATGACATGCTTGCCTAAGTCCAGGTCTTTTATCAGACTATTAATGGCTAGAAAAGATTTGCTAGGATGACAAACTAATACTCCTTGTTTGTAAAGGACAAAACCAAGAATTCAATGCCTATGAATATTTGTATAGAAAAGCATATATTCATTCCATTCATGTGTAACAGAATAAAGCAACTGTCACCATTATACTTTTATTTAAATGCCGCAGTTCTTTTTAAGCTTGAATATTTCTCACTATGGATATTTTGACCCAGTACCCAAAATTAATACAACAGTTATAATAAGAACAACAGGAAATATTTCTATTGTAGTCTCACAATTTTAGAATTTGTGGTTTAATATATCAAAAGCTGTCTACCAAAGATGTCTCTCAAAAACATGTGATACTGCCTTCTGCAGTAAAGAAGTAGGCACTGTTACACACACACACACACACACACACACACACACACAGGCAAACGGAGGCACACAGAGTCATGCGTATTATATTTCCAAGACACATGGCATATTATAAGGTTATCTCTAAACAATGAATTAATACCCCAAAACCAAGGGAACTACTGTGTAATCTCATGTCTCTTCCTGTATTCTTTATATAATTAGGTAATTGTTGAAGGGGCTTTGTGTTTTTGAGGTAACAGAATCTTGTACTAAATAAACTCCAAGGCCAAGGTGCTCATTAATCCAATGTGTACTTAAGATCCATATGCTCAAATATCACGATCTCCTGATTGTAGTACCGAAATGTCAAGCTGAATACATTTGAAGTTCACATTCTATCTTTTAGGCAAAAGAACCATGTGAAAGAGGTATAAAAATAAGCACAGTAAATCAGAATGCAAAGAATGCTCATTGAACACCACCCTGGAACAAGCAGCCACAATGGGGCAAGGCTGCACACCTCTCTACAGCATTTGACTTCAGAAAATAAGTAGATATTAATTTCCATCCAAATGCCCATTTCAATTCATTATCTAGAGAGGTAAATGTTAACAAAGGTGACACCCAAGTCAATATTGACCTCGGGGGATAATAAATCTTGACAGTTACCAGAACAAGTGGTTTACATAGTGATTACGCACATGTACAATTTCACCAGGTGTACTAACCATGAAAAAAAGCTAAAAGTAAATTATTAAAATCTGTGTATGAATGTATATGTGTGCATATTATTTAATTAAATTATTTTAAATAATCCATTAAATATATCATCCTATATTTAATTATTTGTTGTATTACATTTTATTACAAATACAAAGCAGGGTAATTTAGGGTTCCCAGGGTTGGGGGGAAGAGAGCAGAGTGTAAACCTAAATAAAAGGAGTTTTTGATGAATGGACTCTAAGTAAACACTTAAGGATGTGATTAAAATTAATATTCTGACCAGAATCAGAAATTAGGACTGAATCCAGGTGTGTGAAGATTTTATTTAACTTGTATACTTTCATCACTTCTACTCCTATTAATTAACATTAGGGAATACTCAGATGGCCTCATTGATGGAGGCCAAAGTTCCTTTTATTTCACAAATGTTGAGAGACAGAGGCTTGAGGCTGTGGAGGGAGCACCGCACTGTAAGCCAGCACTCCGGCTTGCCCCATACAGTCCCTCATACAGGCTTGCTGCCTGTGCTTGGGTTTCAGCTAACCTGTCCTGCTTCTATTCAATGTATTAAGTCGTTATTTTGCCATTTACTGTGTCATATATGGGCAATTTCATCACAACTAACACGAGATTCCCTCTTTTGAGGAGGTCCCAAGGGAATGCCTAGAATACAGGTAGATAATTCAAGGGCTTTCACAAGACAATTATTTAAAATATAAAGAGCTATTAACTATAAACTAAAGATAGCACAATAAAGACACAACTTTTTGACAAGCTATCATCTTTTTAAATCAGTAAATTCCAATAAGATTTGCCCAGACACTCATATAAAATAGTAGCACGATATATCAGATTGACAGTGGTTTGAAATAAAGCATCTGTTTATTTAGTGTACCTCAGGGCAGAGATCGTATTTGAAGTATTGACCAACCTGGACATCAGCTCTTGACCAATGCAAGCAGAGTCAGTTGGGGCACACCCAGTGTGACTCTGCTGCTGTGCACCTGCCAGGCGTTGACCTTGACTCAAGAGGGATGCCATCCCAAGTCTTCCTCAAAATGCTTTTATACCTAGTCGATTTTGCATGAAATTGTAGGCTTAGAAATTCCTGCAATTAAGAATAAGGCAGGAGTCTTCACATGGTACCTACACAAAGAATCAGAAAAAAGGCAGGCTGAATGGTGGGATTCTAGAACTCCCTCTCTCTTTTCTACAAAGCCGCTCTTGTAATTTATGTTACATATTAAAATTCTATGTAAGATTTCATTTAGTAAACCCAAAGGTTCTGCTTTCAAAATAAAATTTAAATATTTAAGGCTTTATTCCTTGAAACGCTAATTCTTTTTGATAGTTAGAACACTGCATTGATTAATTGCCTTAGTGTGAACAACCTCAGAATGTTCTGTGTCCTTTTTCGATAGCTCCCATCGTTCATGCAGAAGGGAGGCAAGACTGTAAGGTACTGGACAGTGAACAAATTATTTTGCATCTCTAAACCGAAGCAGGAAGTTCCCCTGAGTCAAGATAATAGCTGAAACAGAAGATACAGGAGACACAAAGACAGGCCTTGCAAACAGGCCAACTAGCAGGCCTGAGGGACAAATTTATGAGAACTTGAGAATAAAACAAAGCATTCACGACTGTGGTTTTCCATGCAACTGACAATGAAAGCAAGTATGTACAAGCACTGGTCCTTCCCTTCCAAGGGGATGCTTTGAGGCCAGTCAGGCAGGGACCCATCATTGGGTACTAGTTAGTAACAGTCGGTAGTAAAATATAATGGAATTGGGTATTCGCTTGTTAAACCGAACCTTCTGTCTATCCCTATTGCGTAAAAAAAACTTACAATCTGGATTTGGGGATGAACCTTGCAGTGTGAAGACAAAGAACAGATCTGAATGCATCCAATGATTACCTTTTTTGAAACTATAATCTAAGGATAAGAATAAGGTTTTTCCAATTAGCATAAAATTTTATTGTTTATTTATTTAATTGGTCCATATAAATTGTATGTGTTTGTGAAGTACAACATAATGTTTTGATGTATGTATACAGTGTGAGATGATTGAAGCTAGTTAACATATTCTTCACCTCACCTGCTCATCATATTTTTATGGTAAAAATATTTAAATCTTACTCTTTTAGCAGTTCTCAAGTATACAATACATTGTGGTTAAAAACAGTAACCTTGTTGTACAATAGATCTCTAGTACTTATTCCTGCTTTCTAAGTGTAACTTTGTACTTTTTGACCAACATCTCCCATTCCTTCCTACACCTACAGCCCCTGACAACAACCATTGCACCTTCTGCTTCTACGAATTTGAGTTTTTTTGAATTCCAACATATAAGTGAGTTTGCATAGAATTTGTCTTTCTGTGGCTGGCTTGCTTCACTTAACATAAAGTCCTCCAGGTTAATCTATGTTGTCACAAATGACAGAATTTCCTTCTTTTTCAAGGTTGACTAGTATTCTCCTGTGTTATATAAACACAAGTATAGTAGTATATAACTATGGACTTTTTATCCATTAATCTGCTAATGAACACTTAGGTTAGTTTCATGATTTGGCTATTGTAGATAATGGTACAATGAACTTGGGAGAGCAGAATTTAAAAATAACACTCATGTAAAAAAATACAGGGATGAAGTATTCTTTAGGGCTGAGCTATGATGTAGTGATAAAAATACTGCATTTAGCAATGGGAGGAGTCTCAGGAACAGACACTAATAGTGGACGCTAATCATGGAATCCACAAGGCCATTAGTGAAGGCATGAAGCCTGGCCACAAAAAGTTGAAGAAAAGCTGTAGTGAGCAACACAAGCAACTTTTATAAGTGGTTAACCTACAGGAACTGGTTGCCATAGTGACTTCTAGATATGGGGAAGGAGCCATCTGCAAGACTGGAATCAGATGGCCTGAATATTGTGGCAGAATCTGTGGGTCTAGACTCATGAGGCCTTTTCTCACCCTGGATTATAAGGAAAGACTGTCTCTGCTAGGACAGATTATCTGCTGGAGTTTAAGAATGGCTAAGCCTTTATGTTGAGTTCAATGAAACAGCAGATAAAATTTTTTTAAAAATATATGTTTTGGAGTCAGGGAATAGTGGATTAAAATCCCAGTGTGACCACCTATAGCTGTTTAATCTTAGGCAAATTACCACACCATCCAAGCCAGTATATCCTTACCTGAAAATGGGGGAAAGAACAACTGTCTCATAGGACTGTGGTTAAAAAAAAAAAAAAAAAAAAAAAAAAAAAAAAAAAAAACAGAATAAAACCTTACCAAGTACCAACTTTGGCACAGAGTGTAGGTTTGAAATCCTGTCGAGAAAGAAACACATTATTTAACTTTATCTCTAATCTCTGATGTTCCAGCATTCCAATCTGCTTGGTTTCATTTCTTTGGATTGTGTCAAAGGCTTCCTGATTGTTGTAGAATGAGAGGCATTAATCTTTTAATATCCTGGTGGTTTCAGCCTGTCTCCAATCACAAAGCATCTGCCCTGGTTGACCCCATTACTGTAAACTGACAGAGCTCATTCACTCAAAGGTAAAACTCATGGATGAAGCGGCACAGTCCCAGGTGATCGGAACAGGGGCGGGCAGTATCTGCATACTTGGGGTGGGGCTGGGGTTTCTTCTTACTCACAGCCCCTCTAGAAGCTCTGTTTCTGTTCACTAAGCTGGCTTGTGGCTTTCCTTTTCTCTTGTGAATTAATAAGTCCTTCTCACTCCCCATTATTGATTAATAATAATACGTAGTTCACAGAGTAACAGTTGAAAATGCGAAACGAAGCAACCTGTTGTTTTGAGGTGAGGAGAGAGACCACGCAGAAGTACTCTGTGATACAGGAATACTGGAAAACATAAATAGGGAGAAAGAGCTGAAAACTTAAGCCTGTGTCCCTGGGATTATGCAGCCCTCTGCATGGGTTAAGTTAATAAACTTGGGTCATCAATTTTAATTGGAGATTTGGGGGAAATATTTTTTTATTATAATATAAACATGGATATAATATGGAGCCGAATGAAAATTTGCCTGAGTGTTGAAGATAAAATTCAAGAAATTACATGCTTCAGTGGCCATTTGAAGCTGAGCTCTCAGAATTCCCTGGGTTCCCATGCACTCTTTTTCTCCAGTTAGCAGCACTTAGTGGAAAAGTTTGAAAAGCATTAACTTAGGCCATAAAATGTAAAACAAGTCATTTAGTAAAAGTTAATTGAAACAGGAAGAGTGAGGGAAGAAAGGTAGAAAGGAGAGATGGAGAGGAAGAAGAGAGAAAGAAAAAGAGTAGAAGAATGTAGGGAAGAGAAAGGATAGGAAAGAGAAGGAACGAAAGAGGATTAGAAGGAAGGCAGATCAGAATGCTGGGGAAGAATATTGAAGATAAGGAAGCAGGGAGAAAAGGCAAAAATAAGAGATGCTTCATACATGGAGCAAGAGTAGAGGAATGATGGAAGGATGGGTCACAATGCTATGACTTTGCTTTGAGATGATATGGTGACCTTTTGTTGTGGTTTTCTCTGGAGTTATGTAGATGGCAATTCTAATCTTTCTTCTGGTCAACTGTTTTATCATGAACAAAAAGATTTCATAAGTGTACAGAGAAATGGATGGGCTCTAAGAATTTTATAAGTGTGTGAGGAAGGGAACGGGAGGGGAGGGGAGGGGAGGGAATTGCAGATAACATGTCTTAATAATTCATCAATTATGTTGCAGGACCTGGTTTTTAACCCCAAATCAAAAAGAAAATAGGAACACTTATGCCATTTATTCACCAGAAACAGATTTCAGTAGTAGACAGGAGGGCAACATGGATCTCTAAACTTTCCAATTCTAGGTCCATCTCCCTGAATCTCCTGCAAATGGCAGTCTTAGGGAGCTGAGAATATTGTCACACACGCTCCTTCCCAGGATCATGGGTTTACTTAAGGTCTGTTTAAGGATCCTTCTGCCATAATGCTGACCTGTTCTCCATGGGCCTGTTTAGTTTTGAGGAGGGGCTGTGCTCCTTACTTCTCTGGATGAAGCTTGTTTTCCCCATTTCCTCTTATGAGCTTGTTTTGTGAGTTTCTTAGCAAGCAGATGCACTGGTCAAAGCCTAGAAGCAGTGATCATGCTATGACGCAGCCCAGGAGCCAAGTGAGGGATCCAGAATGGTAATGTTTCTCTATCAGGTGGAGGTATGCTCTACTTACAGTCTATTTAACATGGGAGATACAATGAGAACAAATTTCTATTTGTCTTAGCAGTGACTCACCTATCCGATTACCCAGATGAAGGGGAAGTGGGCCATTCTTTCTTTGCTTAAAAATTAAAATATAGCTTTCCTTGCCCTACTTTGTATTATAACTTATTTTGAGAAAATCCACATTGAGTTTCATTAATAATTAAAATAACAGGAATAATGATTGGATGTCCACACTATATGTATTGTATGCAGAGTAACTCGTACTTACAGACTTTGGAAGGTCCATGTTAGTATCCATAGAACATATTCACTGAATGAGAATTAAATCAGTCCCGAACTGTGTCACATATGCCCTTCTCACTGTCCTCTTTTATCTCCCATTGGCCGTCTGCTGCACTTTTGGCCTTGTAATATGAGGGAAGGATTCAGCCTTGGCAAAAATAGTAAAGTGGCAACACTTGTTCTGGATACCTAGAACATCTCTGTTCTTTCTCTTTCCCCAGTTCTAAACATATCCTCCCTTTTCCAGATACCCAGTACTATCTCTTCTATAATTTTTTTTTTCTGGAAAGGGTCTGTTTCTCTGTCGAGTACAGTATAGATTTCAGTATAGATTTGCTTTCCTATGCTATCTCTCTCAGTGGTGCTCCATGTCTTAAAGCTTATCTATAGGAATTGGAAGGCTCCCTTCTCCTGCACACCTCCACCTATATTTACAGATTTGGGAGATTAATGGAGTTGGCCAAAGAGTTGCTTGGGGACAGAGTTGGGTGGGGTATTGCAATCAAGGGGCCTTCCCAGGTCCCCTGTGGGGAGCAGACCCATTTCTGGCCTGCATCAGTAACAGACCTTGCCTAGAAGTTTCACTTTTGGTGAATATGCCCATGCTGTTTAGCAAGGCAGCACTGGAATCTAAAGGACTTCTTACTCCTTTTGTCTTACATCCTGAAGAGACTCATCATCTCAGGGAAAAGACAATGGCAATATACAACCCACATGGCCACAAGACAGAAGAAAAGGGGTGGGAAAGAGAGGAAGAAAGTGTGAGAAGAAGAGAGGAAGGGGGAAAACAGAGATACAACTGAACCCACATAATCGGTAAATAGTGGCCTAGTCTAACACCTACATAATATCTGTCTGTTAGGCATATTTCTTAAGACTGCTATTTGCTTTGAATTGCCTTTAGAAGGATATTTCTGCTTCCAGAGGTGGATAGTTATAAATAATATATATCAAGAGCAATGTTTTGGCATTTCCCCTCAATTTCTTTCTTTCTTCAACATTACTGTTGTCATCCTTTAAAACTCAATCAATTCAGTTGATCCAGTGAACAGATGGCATTAATCAACTCCCAAGGATATGCACAAAAGCAATTAGAAATGTAGCGACATGGAATTTATGCCAGCAAATCAATCACCAATGATAGCACATCAGCGCAGCACACCCAACTTCCCCTTGTCTCTCTTTCCACTGAGCAGCCCCTGATAGCAGTAATGATCCCTGGTTTACCCACGTCGGAGGGAGAATGAGAACTGGAATGTTGAAGTTTAATTACACATTCCTTAATGACTAGTTCTTACTCTGCTGACAAAAACCAGTGTAATTTACAGACTAGAAGATGCATCAGAATGATGGATACAGACAGCATGTGCTATACAATGTCATGCAAATATGAAATATACTGCACTGAGAATATGGTCGTTTGGAATTCCCAGAGAAGAACTTCATTTCAGAGAACTGAGTACCTTTTCTAGCATCTATCCCTCTCATTTGTCAAAAACAATGGAAACAGCTATAGCATACATTTTACCCACAAATCTGTACCTTCTGTGAGTTTACTAGCTGATACATACCTAGGTCTTAAATTTACTTTACCATTATTTTTTTTCCCAATACTGTGTAACTTTTGCAGATTCTGATATATCTGTCCTTCTTACATTTAAGACCTTACTAATTATCACTTGAGATATTGTAATCATCTCTTAACTGGTTTTCTTACCACCAGTCTTGCTCTATTCCAGTCTATCCTTCACAGAGTAATTTTTTAAAGCAAGAATATGACTATAATAGTTATATGTATAAAAACTTTCAATGAATCTCTGTATCTCTAAAAATAAAATAAAAGAGTATTATGCTTGCCCACAACTCTAATTCTTTCTTCGATTCTTATACCAACTAATAACTGTCCCTCTCCCATTTCTCCAGCTAGCAAAGTCTGACTTTGTTGAAATCTTAACTGAAATTTTATTTTCCTTAAAGAGCATAATGTTGCTCCAGCCACTATGAGATGCTCATTTCGTGCCTTGAAGTGCATGCTGTGTTTACCTTTATCATAGCATTTATCTCTCTGACATGACTAAATGTTTATTTTTCTAACTACCAAGTGTTCAAAGTTTCTTGAGGTTATGAACTATATTTTCTTATTCACTATTATTTCTCCAGATTCATAAACAAACAAACTTGCATTTAGGAAAGATAATCTGTAGTTCTAAAATAAAATTTTCAAATGCATAACACACACAAAAACTAACAACATTTAAATCTGCTCTTGACCACAGCTTAAAAAGATAACATGTGGCTCATGAAATCATGTTATCCTAGTAATGTTGTAGGTCTGCAATTAAAAAAAGAGAGATCTTTCCAATAATTTATTAATAAAGCCCCATTGAATATAACCTAAGTGTTTTCCTTTTATACTGAACCTTGGGCTATAAAAATAATTTTTATAACAATGTGATTGTGTATTTCTTTTTAGATTCTATAAGCAACACTCATTAAAATTGCATAAAGTAAGTTAATAAAATTGGCTCCAACTTGATACTGAGGTCAGTGGATGAATAGGCTTTCTCTGTTAGGAACAAATAGTCATGTGATACATAAATAAGACCATCATAGCAATGAAGTCATGGAAATATAAAAGCTTGATTAGGTACAGGGACTCATTTTTCAGCTCCCACATCCAATCAGGTGATCTGAACCTCTGTCCTTCCATTTCACAGTTAACAGCTTCTCATCATTTCTAAAATAGTAATGAGTTATACTTGTTTCAAAAATAAACATAGAACAAATTTTAAAAGTAATACTCTAGCTATAGGGCCAAGAGAGAATTTTAGTTTAGAAATAAACATTCTTAGCAAGAAACCATTCATTTAGTCTCTCATCCTTTCATTTGCTCAATGTTTTAGGCATTGGATATAGACTTTCAAACAAAATATGACCATCAGAGAACTTTGCATCCTAGCTGAGGAGACAAGGATTGTAGGTGATATGGAAATATATATAGGGGCACTTGATATGCCTGAGAAAAATATTTCTCTGTGTGTGTGTGTGTGTATGTGTGTGTGTGTAGTAGGGAAAATGTAAGACAAGATAACAAATGAAAAAGGGTATTCTAGATTAAGCAGGCAGTCTATGAAAGTAAATGAAACATTTGAGAAAACATAGCTTGTTTGTGGAATGTGGCAGAGTTTCAAAAATTTGTGTTGGAAGAGTGGTGAAGATGAGATTTAGTCAGGACTGGCAGATCAGAGCCAGTCCTGTGCTAGTACAAGGAATTCATAACTGCTATTTAATTAATATTTGTTGGTCTGACATCTATAGACTTATAAGCCATAATGTCAACATGTGTCTTTTATGGTACTGTGTGTTTCTGTATGTGTAGGAAAGGGATTCACAAGTCCTCATCAAGGCCATGTCCTTTCCCTGTAAAGTTTTTAAATCAAAGCTCTTAAAAAAATAAAGCATCAGGTGCTCATCCAGATGAGGCCTCTTATGTTTGTTTTTTTGTGATGTTTAGCATTTTCATCAAATCCAGATCTCCATTTTTTTTCTTTTAGATGTGACTCAGGAGTTATCTGTGGTGCAAACTGCTACTCTCATGCTCTTTACCATGTGTAGTGCTACAGAAATTAACTATAGAGCACCCATGTCAAGTTTCCACAGAGATGTATACAAAATGAATGCTTTGGAGTAAGTTGCATACCTTGCAAAGAGTTTGGTGTTTGAAGATAGATAAATATAAACCCAGATATTGACTTTTTATTGCTTAGGTTTATGATCTTGAGGAAATCATTAACTTCTACTAACCTTAAATATACTCATTTGTAAACTGGATCTATAAGTCTACCTAGCTGTGCTGCCTTGCTAATTTATGTGGACACAATCTGAAATAAGAGATAAGTGTATAGAAGTTGGTAGGAATTAAAACCGTACTATGTTGTTATTCTAATTATAATTGCCTTACAATGTTAGAATATAATCATCCCAGAAATATCCTAATGAAATGGCCAGTAGGCAACATCAACATTTAAAGACAAAATACCTTAAAATTAAATAGGATGTTAATAATATAATCAATTTTCTTCATTTGATACACCAAGATCATTGGCGTAACTAAGTAACCTTTACAAGGTCACCATCCAGAAAGTGGCAGAGTTTTGATGAATGAAGAAAGCTTCCCTTATGAATTAAAAATGTCATTATTGGCTCCAAGTGTGTACATGGCAACCTCTCAGTAAAGTCCTATTGAGTGAATTGCTATTGTCTTCTGGCCTTTTAGGTAACAAGATCTTTTCTCTACCTTCCCTTCTAAGGAGGATAATCATCATTGTATACATAGGCCACATTTCAGTGAAGTTCTGGCTTATCAACTCAAAGACTCTAAATCACCAACTGAAGGTTTTAGAAACACTTCAAAATTACTTATCACATTACTTTGTTTTGTAACAAATGGGCATTAAGAAATAAAGTCATTCAGTAAAGGGAAACTGGGATCCAGTAAAGAAAGCAAATGAAATTTGGCAGAAGAACAGAGGAAAAAAAAAAGAAAACTGCAATTTAGAGGATAGTCGTTTATTAGAACAAAAATAAAGCAAGGGGAGAGTAAGGTTTTCATATGAAAACTAATTTTCTTATAATTTTGAATTATTATGTGAAAATTGCTAGTCTAGTGTTTGGTATGCATTTCTCAGTTGTGGAAATATCAATTTAGTTTTGAGATTGGGGACTACATGAAGAAAAAGAAAAAAGAGCTCATATGTACTGTCAAAGATAAGCCAATTCAACAAAAGGAAAATCTTTAGGACTCTTCCAAATGAGCATTACAGTGCTTCCTTTAATTCTGCCTACTGCAAATGGCACAAAAAGTTGCTGCTGAAGAAACCAGCTTGATTTTTTGTTTATTTATAATATTACCTATTGACTGAGTTTATGCATAAGCTTCAAATAACTCAAAGCATAGTGCATATCTTTACTTAAAGAGTCATATGAATCTGATTGACATCCTCATATATATTAGATGAAATTCTACATGTGATAAATGAGCTAGAATGAAGAGTTTTTGATCTCTCTTTCAAGGCTGTATTTGTGTGAACTTAATATGTAGCAACAAACTTAGATACTGTGTTTGGAAATCATTCAGAGTGGTTTATTGCTAAAAATTAAAGCTCTTTATAATCACACAACATATGATTATTGTTAAAAATAATAAATAGTGACCCCATTTGTGTTCCATGCACTCCTGCTATCTTCTGAATGCACATTCTATCATTATAATCATCTTTTAACATACTTAATATTTAAAGAATTTTCTCAGTAACATATTTAGCTGCTGTTCTGTTTTGGAGTCAATGCATACCTCAATTGCTGTTTTATACTCAAGCCTGTGAGCACTAGAAAGTTAAATAGCATAACAGGTATTTGAACCCTTAAATGTGGCATAATTAGAGCTAAAACTTCTCAGCTCCTCTAACTCCCAGTTTCACTTTAACCAACTATCAAGTCATATCACTTCTTCTTGTGTCAAAAGAGTTAATATTACATGTAAAATGATTTTTCATTAAACACTGGCCTATTATATCTACATTTGAAGTTAACTAATTCCCTCAGGGTAAACCCAAAGGAAGAACTGTAGCTATTTAATATCCTGAAAATCTGAAATGAGGGAATTTCTGCAGTTTTTATTACTGGGAGGTAATTATGTTCCCTGCACAGATTCATAATATCTGTGCTGAAGCTGGCCCTTCTAATCTGACTTTATTTTAATTTTGTTTAATTAGAAACTTATAAAATCTATAATTCGGCAAGCATTCATCTTTCCTTTGAAGTTAAAAGCCCAAGTTTTGGTCAGATTATGAGAAATGTGAATGCACCTGCACACACATACACACACACAAGCACAAATACACACCACACAATAACAGCCACCATTAACATATTATTATAAAAATAGTAAAAACAATTAGAAGTTATGTATACCCGAACAAAGTCCACAAGTGTAAGTATATACCATGGAAAATATTGGGTTAATAATCCATTTTCAAGACCATGGTCACAAATGTCATGCTACATCACCTGAAAACATTGGAAGAATAATCTTGTAAAAAAAAAATCTCCAAATAGACTTTTAAAAAGTGACTATTTGAAAAGAAGTTGCTAATGTTCAATATATGTATACAAATATTAATTGATTATAGATAAAAAATAAATCCAAGTCCTATATTTAACGAATAAAGAGTGTGTTCAGTAGAAATCTAAAGGAATTGTGGAATTTTAATGCATTTTTCTTAGAGCTTCTGCTTCATCGGTTCTGAAGACCCCAAAATATACCAAGTTCAGAGCTAATTTTTTCCTGCTATTCTATTATTCACTCAATTAATACATTTCAGATAGCATAATGAACATTAATGATCATGCCTTAATAACATTGACCCCAAAATATTTAGCAAGCAGCAAGCATTCAATTGAAATGTTGATTGGAAATGGGGAAATTAAACTGTCACTGATAAAATACTAAAGCTCATTATCACAAAGTTCCATTCTAAATGTTCAGAATTAGCTTTATTATTGCATCAGTAATGATAAGCATGAGTCTTAAATCCATGTCATTTCGGTTTTATGAGCATTATTAAAACACATCAGCCATAATTCAATTAATTTGCCAAAAAATGCTATTCAACAATATTTGTTTTACTGCCTCTTAAGAAAAGGTGTTGCATTAGGAAGTCCAAGCCATATGCCTATGGAGTATATTCTCTCTATTTTACCCTTATTTCTCACCCCCACCTTTGTGGCTTTTCAAAGTATTTACTCTCTTCAGATAGGTAAATGTGCTGAAGGGAAAACAGCTAGCTTGCCTCCACGCCTTTGTAT
This sequence comes from Plecturocebus donacophilus, assembly GCA_004027715.1. Classification (NCBI taxonomy): domain Eukaryota; kingdom Metazoa; phylum Chordata; class Mammalia; order Primates; family Pitheciidae; genus Plecturocebus; species Plecturocebus donacophilus. The sequence goes on from PVKP010016401.1 coordinate 28,022, forward strand.
CATTAGAACAATACTGACCTCTAGTGTTCCAGAAGGTGGAGAAACTAGTCCAGCACTGTTCCTAACTTCCTCTCATTAACCACTTAGATCTTTTTCTAAAGAATCATGGGAACAATTTCACAGAAGAAGAAAAAGAAGAAGGTGGAAGAGAAGGAGACGAAGAAGTCAAAGAAGAAAAGTCAGATTCCAAGGGCTCCTACATATTCTCTGAAATAATTTATAAACCAGGGCCCTTTGGATCTTCCGTGAGAGAGGATGAGCCCTTTAGCCTTCCTTTAGAATACAAACTTTAATGCAATCTGTATAAGGCATTACCACTAACTATAGAAACTGGTCCTCCAAAACTTCGGAACACAAATAGAAATACTGGCTCAGTTTTGAACTGTTTTCAGTACGCTACATTTGTCTAATTGTCTTCCCTTGAGACATAACTCTGGGGATATATGCAAAGGGTTCTCTAGGACCTAAGTGGGTGGAGAGTGAGGTAGAAAGCCACCTATGTGGTAAGTAATCTTCCCACCTTTCTCTAACTATGATAGTGCAAATTACAAAAATAAAAATTAAAACTGTTCCAATATGGGTAATATTTCTGAGCTTCATGACAGGGATAAGGGATATGGGAGCAAGCCCGGAAACTTGAGAGACCTTGATAAACTGCCTTTGGAAACAACACAGATGGCTTAATTGCATTCTTTCTCATTTAGGAGGTCCCAGAGCTGGAAAAACTTCCCTTCCTCTGCCTAGAGAGGCAGCTGAGCAATTGAGCTTGAACCTCTGATAGCTCCAGAGATTTATTCAAGTTTGACGGACTGGGTTCTTTAAATATATAGTGCAGGTGGTGGATCCCCGGGAGTCCAGCCTTCCTGACTATTAAATTAAATGTCCTGCATTTGCCGAGGTTAGAGCTTAGACGACAGACTGTACACTTAGTGCATACTCATTACTGTTCATAGGCACAAAGATTTTTGGGGTGGGGTGTGCATCAAAGCTCTTCCTCCTGTAATAGGGGCAGCCATTGATCTTGTGGTTGACTACATTGGTCCACGATTCTTAGGCCAGAACTCCCAATCCTGTTAAACCGGTGCCCATTGGTTGCAAGATACCCCAACTAGAGCCTTCTGCCTAGGGCAGAACGCAGAGCCACGTATCGTGGGGCGCTCGGTATACTGTAAATCTGAGGCACTGCATACAGAGATGAGCCACTGTCACCGAGCACGGTGGCTGGGAGCATCTCCATCTCTGGAAGCTCAGCTCCCAGTGCATGCTGTATGAACCCAGGGCCCTTCTCCGGAAAAAAAAAAAAAAAAAAAAAAACGCCCTGGCTGAGATCAGGGAGGCATGGAACGCGGAGCTAGCAGGGGGTTAAGGGAAGAGAAACCTTTCCTTATCCTTTCAACTTTGCGATAACGGAAGAAGAGGGGGAAATCCAGCAGGGCTGGCTCATTTGAGCTCTGATAACTTTTGGGATGGTTGGAGTCATGGAACCACACTGATCAGCATTTTTTCCCCCGTTTCCTTTGCCCAAAGCAGACACAGTCGAGTACCCTTGGACAGTTGATTGTCTTTCTAAATGGGATCGTTTTCCACCTCACCTACCCGCCCCCAGCTCCTCGTACTCACAATTTGTTGCTGTTAATCCTAAATGCCACAGGCCGGAGAACAGCAAAGTCAAAACGCTGGTCAGCCTTGGTACAGAATCCATTTCCCCCGAGTGAGCGGTTCCTCGCAATCGAATTCCAAATTCGCAGGCGCTAGCCGCGGCTTCTCCTCGCGCGCTCTCTCTCCTCCGCACCGCCTGGCCCCCTCCCACCCCCCCTTGGAGAGGCACTCGCTCTTTCACTCCATCCCGTGCCCAGGCGCTCCACCGAAACAGTGGCGGGGGATTCTCCGGAGCTGCAGCTAGGGCTACTGTCCCCGCGACAGCCGCTAGCTGCACTCGCCTTCCTCGCCCGCCTCTTCCTCCTCTTTCCCCCTCCTTAACGCTGCAAATCCAAACCCGATTAGAACGGCAGGCGCGGGGGCTCGGTGGACAGCCAAATCCACCTCGTCGGGCTCGAGAGCTGGAATCAGCACCCGGGTGGCGGACAGCTCCTTATAGGCGCGCGTGGCCGCGCGGCACCGCCCCCAGCCAGGCCCGCCCCGCGCTCGCCTGTAAGAGCAGCCTGGGCGGGTTTTGGCCCCGCTCTGGCGCGCTTCCTCCGGGCAGCCGAGCCGCTGCGGTGCGCTTCGGACACCTGGGAGGGAAGGGGAAAGGAAATTCTCTCTCTTTACCCCACGGCTTTCTCTTCCCTTCCCCCAATGTGGGAAACCAGTAGAGGTATTGAAATTTATAGGAGATTTGCAAAGACCGTTGCTGAAGGATGCTAATAGGAGTTGGAAGACAGACGCTTCAGGAAGAGGGATTTCCCACGGAAAGCTTTGTGATGAGCTAACGAGATGCGTTACCCCACCCCACCTTCGGAGGGGAGGGGAAAACAGAGCTTGAATTGCGCGTTTAATTTCCCCTGCGCCTGTTCCCTAATGGGAAGAGCTGTTGGGTCTCCATAGGGTCGGGATCTCCGGTTTCGCGGTTTAACATCGTGCGCGCTCCCCTGCTTGCAGACCCCGCAGCTGCTCCCACCGCTCGTCCTCTCGCCGGTCTTCGCGTCGGCGCCTCCCTGCCGCTGCTGGCGCCTTGCTTCGGGCAGGTACTGCAAGGTGCTCCGGGACTTCAGATTCCCAGCCCAGGGGGTTCACTGGCGTCTCGGAGACGGAGGCAGGAGAGACACAGGGGTGTGGTAGCGATGGGAGTCGGGGTGGAAGCCCGGGTTGGCTCACAGGAATTCCAACTCTGAGGGCTCTGCTGGTGGGATTTGAAGGATTTTGGTTTCTCCCTTAGATGCCCGCTCTTACAAATTTCGGTTCTGTTTTTGGCTCTAGTATACAGCTGGAAACGCTCCTGCTTTATCGTAAATCAACTAATTTTGTTTTTATTGGAAGCTGTCAGAAAGCTGCCAAACCTTAACAAAATGAGGGATCATAATGATTTCTCCTATGTATGAAGCTTACAATGAAGTTAAAGTTCATGAACTCTACCCACTTCAGAGGAATTTGGTGTCTCCCTCTCTACCTCCCCACCCTCCTCTTACCCTCAACAGTGGCAATTATACAGCCTCGTTTTACACTCTAGACTGCTGACAATCCTGGCTAGACAGCTACAGATGGGACTAGGTTTCAAGCAGGTTCTGCATGAATCCTGAGGCTAACCTTGTCTTTTTGATTAGAGGTAGACTCGCATCAACTGGCTTTGTGACCCCATTATTTTATTAGCGAAGAAAGAATTCTGAGAGTCCTATCACTTATCCATAAATGATCCTCTTCTCTCTAAGATTCTAACTAAAGATAATTATGTAAGTGGCTAGATTCCTGGGGCAAACTGAAAGACTTCCCCAGCCGGAGCTTTACTTGGGCTGCATGGTAGGGTGCAGGGGAAGACAATACGCAGAAGACGGTGCATGTCAACATACCGCGCCTGAGGTGGCCTAAGGAGCTGCCCCGTTGGCAGCTGAAAGGGGTCTACAGAGAGGAGAGGGCTGGGGTTCAAAGCCGAGCTGCTTGGGGTTCTTTTTTGCTTCTACCTAGGGCCCTGAGGAGCTGCCACCCAACCCCCAGCCTTTGAGAATCCCGTGCTGAAAAACGCCTATCTAGCTATTAATCACATTAGGAAGTCTAGAGGAATATACTGAGCCATTACAGCTTAGTATGTTGTAATTGTATGTAAGCATTTAGACATTTTTTAAAAGAAGTAGAATAATACAGATATAACTTAAGCACCTTTGCCATTCTTCCCTGATCTCATTCATCTGCCATCATACCTAGAAGTAAACAGTTTATTGATCTTGTGTATATCATTCCTATACATAATGTTTTTGAACTTTTACCATACATATTTATCTCGCTGAACAATATGTAGGAGTGCTTTATCTTTAGCTATTTTATAAATGGTGTCATGTTCTTTCATTTTGCACCTTGCAATTTACTTAATATTGTAATTTTGAAGTGTATATATCTGGCTATGTAAAGTCAGTTATTTTAACTACTGCATTGTATTTCATTTTATAAATATGCCAAATGCGTTAATTCTTTGATGTATGAATCTATAGATTGTTTACAGGGTTGTTGATTTTTACCCTAAAAAAATGCAATCTTGTACCTGTCTTTTATGGTTTTTCTTGCTCATATACTGAAGAGTAGAATTTTTAGACCGTAGGAAATGTTCATCTCCAGCTTTTCCGGGTATTTCCAGTTGTTCTTAAAATGATGGTACTAATTCATAAGTCTCCTCCCCTTGTGAGCGGTGTGTGAGATTTCCCCTAGTTCCACAACCCTAACAAACACTTCAAGACCTTTTTCTTTAGAATAGGAATATTATAGTCAGACAACACAGGTCTTTTGTCACTGAGCTTAATGTTTCACTACTTAATTTCACCTTCTATACCTCACCCCCCAAAAATGTTTAGTTTAATGTAATATTTCAAAAATTATAGAACATGTTGGTTTTGTCTTCTGGCAGAATGACTTAAAATTAATTATCTTTGCCAGTGAAATGTGCCTATGATAGATATTAACAGGCAATTAGGATTTTTTTTTTTTTTGCCATGAAGCCCCCGAACTGCGAATGGTATTCAAGTTAGTAAATATTGGAACTCAGCATGTAGATGTCCATATGCAGACCCAGTGTACCGCATATAAATTTCACCTAATTTAAAGTCCTATTTAGAGTTGTAGCTTTTTTTTCTCTCCCTCAAATGCACCTGTTCTCAGAGCAAGTTGAGCTTTAAATGGCAGACGTTTGTCTAATATTTGTTAACATTTTAGTAAGAATACTGCAGCTCCGAATGTAGTGAGGGGTAAACAGCTGTTCCTCTCAGTCAATAGTGTAAACAATGCCATCTTCTGGGGGCATTTTGCCAGCAAGTATTTATTAGCAGTAGAATATTAATCACTATAAAAACTGTTTTCAGCCAGATTGATATTTACCTATTGAAATTATTTTGTAAAGCTTTTAGTCTGATAAATCCTCTTTCCAAATGGCGAGGTTGAAGCTGAGTAAACTCTCTTTTCTCCCCATGTTGCTCCATAAAGAAAAATAACTCATCTTTGCAGAGCACTCAGCTTTGAAGAGACTTAAAAGTTCTGCATGGATGGAACAGGTTGAATACTAACAGAAAACGGTGAAAATTTGATAATTTTGAAATGTCTATATTTTCAAGATGATAAATCTGATCATCTTCTCAAGACAAACTTATATTTGAAATCTTAAAACAAGAAATGAAATGGATAGGTTGGCGTTCATTGTCTCTGAATTTTCCGTATTTCCACTTAGTTTTCCTTATGGGACAGAAGGGGAAGAGTCATTCATCAAATGGAATCTTAGCCTTGGAATATTCAACAAGTGGTTCACCACATTGATTTTATAATTCTCCTGTGAGGCATATAAGAGGCATGTTTGGTCATCTCCATTTTATTGATGGGATACTAAGAGGAGACAGATATTGACTTGGTAAATGTCACAAAGAATTAATGGCTCCAACCCATAGGAGCACAAAAAATGAAAATCTCACCCCTCCCCCATTCTATTTCTTTTCTTTTTAGAAAGCTTACTAGGAAAAGTCACTATAGACTTTTAGACATATAGACACCTGGGATGTATTGAAGAAAAATCCACATATAATAACAGTAGTGTACTTTATTTTGAATATCAGCACTTTGGAATTATTTTGACTTCTCATATTATGGTTTGTTGTAAGAATTAAAGGATAACTTCTGCTGCCACCCAAATCTTCAAAATAGAGTTTTTCAAAATATTCATGTGGCAGAAAGTTAATTATTTTTTTCAATCTTTCTTTTTTCATATTTGTTTTCTTTATTTTTGGTTCCTTCTTTATAATATGTGGCCAGTAATATGATGCAGAGTGTAAGAAATAGTAAAATAATTCTCTGCTTCCACAGAGTCAGGTGTGATTTAGAAAACTAAGATGTAAACACAAAAAAGTTAACAATACAAATTAGTATGTGACTCTGTGTCAAATCTCTGAGATTACAAGTGCGATGAGAGTTTTGAAGTTGACAAAGATTACTTCCTTTGAGGAAGTTAAGTTGCCCCTGGCATAATGAATCAGGTCTTTGTCTCTTCGAGGATAAGAGGATTGGAGTTATCCTGGACCATGAAGCTTGCTATTCAGATGGCGTCCAGTCAGGTGTATTTGTTTAACAGGAAAGTCAAGTCTTAGAATTATGAAGGCAGAATTCTAGTTTTGCAGAAGAGTGTATGTTCATATTAAGACTCGTGAACTTTATCCATATGTGAAGAAAAATCTACTTCAGCTTCTCCCACTACTTCCCTCCCTGTCTCTTCTAGTTCTCACTTAAGCCCTATCTTGTCACAAAACTCATCCTTGACATCAGAAATACTTATCTCCGTCATCTGCCTCCTGCCAGTACCACAGCCTTTGCTGTTAGATGCCTTTGACGGATAAGCATGCTTCTCAGCGGTAAGATGCTGTGCTGTGCATGCTTCTCAGCTGGTAAGATACTGTGTTGTTTGCATATACCTCTTTCCTCTTTCTTTCTTTTTTTTTTTTTTTTTTTTTTTTGAGACAGAGCCTCACTCCGTCACCAGGCCCCTATAGTGGAGTGCAGTGGTGTGACCTCGGCTCACTGCAACCTCCGTCTCCCGGGTTCAAGCAATTCTCCTGCCTCAGCCTCCCGAGTAGCTGGGACTACAGGTGCCTGCTACCAAGCCCAGCTAATTTTTCTGTATTTTTAGTAGAGGCGGGGTTTCACCATGTTGGCCAGGATGGTATCGATCTCCTGACCTCGTGATACTCCTGCCTCGGCCTCCCAAAGTGCTGGAATTACAGGCGTGAGCCACCGCGCCCGGCCTCCTCTTTCTATGGACTTTTTGTTCCCACTGTCAAATGTTCAAGTCCTGCTACAATTTTCTGTTTTCCTAGCGTGGTAATTTCTCTAGAGTATATTCCTGAAGAGTATTTAACTTTGAGTTTTCAGCACACATAGCAGGTTTTCAAGGAATGGTTGATGTCTGATAATGTTAGCTATAAAAAGGCCTTGTCAGCTCTTTCGGGGTTATGCTGATTCCTCAATCCACTTCTTGCACCAGAATGCAGAGGCTCCTTTATAGGCATTCATCTTTATTTACCTTAAAATCAAGATGTCAACTATATAAAAAAAAATCACTGAAAATGCAGTTTAGGATTAATATCCTGATAGTTTATTTTCCTAGTCACATATTTCTCAAATATTTAGATGTATTTCTCAGGAGGAATTTACCCTCTAAAGTACCTGTATAATTGCACTGAAACAAATCTAGCCATGACACATCGAGAAACACGTCAAAAATAATTTTTCTTTTTCATTTATTTCTGTCTCTCTCTAAAGAAACTCCTGCCTATAGTCACCAAGAAGTAATTTTGATATATATAACATTTCAGGAGAAACTTGTTTGGCATAATTAGATGAAAATAATTCTGAGCTTAAAATAGAAAATTCTAAATATTAGTCTTGGCTTTGCAGCTTCTATTACGAGGTCTGGAGTATATAACTTGGTCTCTTTGAGATTCCATTTCCATACCTGTAAATTGTGAATTATGATAATCCCTGGCTTTGGTATTTGTGCATATTGAAAGGAATAATACATTTAAAAATACTTCTGTTATACGGACACAAGTTATAAATGCTATGTCCTAGCCTGAAGAAGACAATTTATTCAGTCCATAGGATTTCTAATGCATTTTATTTGCCAGTTCATCTCAGGAATAAAAATAAGTGCAAAAACCTAAAAATATTACTCATTCTAGTGGAAACCTGCATGATTTATTACTTAATCACAATAATTTAATCAGCCAACATTAACTTATTGAGCAACACTAATGTGTTTAGCCTTGTATAATTTGCTTTTAGTTAAATATATGTCATTAATGACCTGGTCCTATCTTACATTTTTCACAGTTTCCACAATTTCTAGCTGGGAAATTGACATGCACAAACACAAGTAATGGGTGTTTATAAGACAGGAACAATGTAATCCTATATTTTTCAAGTCCATCCAAGTAACAGACATTGATGTTCTGGTCAACAGCCAATTCCAACTTTTTCCTTGATTCCAAAACAGGCTGGTAAGAAATCACAGTTGGAGTAAGGCTATGAGAGTGATTGCATACCCCTTTGAGGGTGATTATCTGGTGCTTGCCATGTGATTCAGTTCTGACCAAAAAGACTCAGGAAAAAGAGATGTTAGGGAAAAGGAGAAGAGTGAGAATAAAAGGGCCATTGTCCCTGCAGTTTTCTCCACAGCATGGACAATATCTTGTGAGGGGATGAGGTTTGTAATGACAGTAGCCAATTCAGGAACCTAAAGAGATGGCCAGGACTACAAGATGACAAAAAACAAAGATGGACATTTCCTGAATCTTTATCACAGCGTTAGATTATTTCTACTCAGGAACTATAAATATCTACAGACTTTAGGCAACTACTTGTTAAATTCTCTAGAAGAAAATAGAACAGTGTTTATTAAATATTAACCTGGAGTAGGCATTTTGACTTTATTTTCTCTTTTTGAATTCATGGCAAAATTCTGAAATCACTGTCATTGCTACATTTGGCATCTAAAGATATTTTCAAAACTCCTGAAATTTAAGTAACATTGTCTAAAACACAGAGCTATTATTTAAAAGTGCAAGGTTCTGAACCTGTGCTTTCTGATACCAGATCTGAACTTGTGTTTTCTAATACCAGAATTTTGGTTTACCACTTCATTGCTCAGTGCCACAAATGTTCACAAATGAAATAAATCTACTAAATCTTCTTTGTAGTGTGTGTGTGTGTGTGTGTATGTAATTAATGCAGTCATATAAGCCCACATAGGATTGACAATTGAACTTCTATAAAAAACTGTTTTTAGCATTACGAAGGCCCTATTTCTATCTCTCAGGGAGTAGCTTACTTCATAGCCATTGTGCTGTTACTCAGTTTGTTAAAGCAATTAATGAAGAACAGCAGGTATCTGTTCTGCCCTTGGTGCACATCTGATTTTTGAGCAAGTCAGGCTGACATCTAAACATATGATCTATGATAGCCCACTATTAGTTCAATTCTTTTACAAAAATTTCCAAAGATATATTTTTCAGAAAATAAATTGTTTGGAAGAAGAAAGAGCTGATTACGAAAGATTATTTTATTATATAAACTAGTCCCTAGTATTTATGCCCTTTTATCCCTTTTGCATTTAAATCAGCATACAAAGCACAGCAAAAACATTTGTAATTTCCTTTTTTATTGGCATTTTTAATAAGGTGGAAAGAATGTTAGCCTAGAGCCAGCAGGGGGTGTGCTGACTAGTAGGAAGAAAAAAATATAGAGCAGATTTGAAGCAGCAGTATGAGAAACTTTGTAGGTTGCTGAATTCTTGTATATTTGTGGGAAAGTACAGAGAGGATGAAGGAGAAGGTGCTAAGGCACAAAAACAAATCAAAAACAGAATCACAAATCTGCTGATGATGTTCTAAAAGTTGTTGTTTATATTATATTAATCTACTAAGAAATCACATAAGACCTAGAAAAATAATTGTTTATAATCCAAAATATTGAATACACATTGTTATACTGTTTTTGCTGTTATTTTTAAAATATGCCACCTCCCTCTTTCAATGGAAAACTTCTCAATTTTAGCCCTGTTAGAAGCATGGCAAATACTAGTTTAATTAGACTTAGGCTGTGCATATTAGTAGATCATGATACAGGACTGCAAACAAAAGGCCTTCAAACAGCAGAGAAACTTGCTGTGTGGTAAACATACTTTTATTTCTTTCTTTCACATGAAGGAAATTTATTTTAAAGGATAAGTAATATATAAATATGAGCTAATACATCTTTAATTAAAAATTGTTAAAATATGGAGGTTTGCAAAGAGTCAGTTATATGATATCATTTAAGCAGAGCACATCTTGATTCAATTTGCACAAGATTTCTTGTAAATCTGGCAATGTATAACTAGATGCTAAGAGTACACAGTACCTGTGCTCAAGCTTCATGCAATTTAAGAAAGAGGATTGGTATACAAGGAAAAAAGAAAAACATGACATAGTCAAGAAGTCAGCAAGCCCTGTCCTACAGGCCCAAACTGGCCTGCTGCTTCTTTTGTAAGTTCATAAACTTGAATGGTCACTACATTTTTTTAATAATTGAAAAGAATCAAGAAAAGAATACTATCTGTGACACATGCAAATTACATAAAATTCAAATTTTACTGTCCATCATGAATTGGTTTTTTAACACTACCTTGCTAATTTGTATTATTTAATCTACAGCTGCTTTTGTACCACAATTGTGAAGTTCAGAAATTACCACAGAAGCTATATAATCTAAAGAGAATGATTGAACATGGAAGGCGGAGGTTGCAGTGAGCCCGGATTGCGCCACCTGCACTCCAGCCTGGACAATAGAGTGAGACTCCGTCTCGGAAAAAAAAACAAAAAATTAAATATATATATATATATATATATATATATATATATATGACCCACAAAGCCTAAATTATTTAGTATCTGACTCTGCAGAAAATGTTTGTTGATTTCTGATAGAATCTAGCAAGTGTAGTACTAGAATAGGATACAAGTTATAGAAGGACTATACAATAGGGGGCATGATGGTTCATTCATCCACTCAGGATTATTTTTGCTTATTTTTATCAAGACCTTTTGATGCGTCAGATACTGTGGGGTAAGACTAACAACATTATCTCTGAAGTCTTAGAAAATACAGGCTGTATATGTAGATTTAGTGATGCTAATTAAAGTGGGTTGAAACGATTTCTATTCACTAAGTTGCATTTGAGACTTCAAATTATTGGCCATCTCATGTCCCTTAAAATATAGATTAAATATCATTCAGTGCTTATTATTTCTCGGATATTTAAGGATTATTGATTATTGATCAGTCTTTATCACCTTCCAAAAAAAACTCTGACAGCTCAGTGTCATTGCATTTTTTGTGCATACTTATATTTTAATATTAATTGTGACATACTTTCAAACTTACAGAAAAGTTGTAAAAATAGTATAAAGAACTCCTGTGGTCATTTTAATTTTAGCATTTTAAAAAAAACATTTTAGCATTTAAACATTGAATGGAGAAGCAACACATTATCTCACTGCAATTACTAAGGCATCTATGAGAATACATTTATCTGACTAGAAAATGACCCGACTGACTTTTGGAGCCAAAGAACTAAAAAATATAAAACCACTAGCCATTCCCATCCTTAAAACAAACATTAAATAGTTACCACAACTGATAATTAGGTGGCATCAGATATGACACCTTAACTCCCAGCAACTCTTGGTTGGGATTATTTTATTGCCTCTCTCATAGCAAAGCTTTGTAAGTATGGCAAGATCATAGTCATTGTCTCTATTGAAGGTAATTATGGGCAGTGCATGGTGGCTCATGCCTGTAATCATAACACCTTGAGAAGCAGAGGTGGGACATCACTTGAAGCCTGGAGTTTTAGACCAGCCTGGGCAATATAGCAAGACCTTGTCTATGCAAAATAATAATAATAATAATAATAATAATAATAATAATAATAATAAATTAGCCAGGTGAAGTGGCACACACTTGTAGTCCCTGCTACTCTGGAGGCTGAGGTGGGAGGATCACTTGAGCTCAGAAGCTCTAGGCTGAAGTTAGCTATGATTGCACACTGCCTTTCAGCCTGGAGAAAGAGGGAGACCCTGTCTCTAAAAAACATAGAAAACAAACAAAAACCACATTTCCTTGGGGAAATAAGACATTTAGAATGTGGCCAGTGCACATTTTCTACATGTTTCACATGTGTCTGGCAACTTGTTTCTAGTGGACAATAATGATGTATTTTCTGAAAATTAATGGCACGTTTCAGAAACTAAATTACAATATCTCACAGTAAAGACAATTTTTGTCAATACAAGCAAAATGAATAGGCACAATAAAGCCATAAAATTTTAAAAGGGAAAAAATATGGAAAACTTATTTATTTAAAGAGGACTTTTAAAAAAAAAGCAATATGTTGTAGCTCTGATTTTTGTCAAATAATTAGAGAGGGAGGAAGATCAGAATTGTAGGTGCTGAATTTCAAAGTTTGCTGTTACATTTACTAGACAAATATTTATCAAAGAAATTATATATTTATAACTTGCTGGTTCTATCCTCACTTCCAATGAATATCATTCTTTGTGTATAACTCCAGGAAGCATTTGTTTATGGCAGTAATGAGGATGGAGAACCTTCAGTTGGTTTCTTGGAAATCTACACATGACATGGTTCTTTCCTAAACTAGAAGTAATGTCATACCAAAGAAAGAATGATGTTCATAGGAAGTGGGGATAGAACTAGCAAGTTATAAATATATAATTTCCTTCTTGGGATTCCATATGAAATGTTATTTTCATCTTTTTCTTGTTTGTCAGAACATCTGATTAATAGATTTGAAAATCCATATCCTCATTGTTTGGCAGTTTTTCACTGGGTAAAAATGAGAACAAAATTCAAAATGAGTCTAGGAATTACCAGTGTGCAATTTCAGATTTATGGGATTGAATGGGATTCAATTAGATTTTGGGGAAATAGTATATATAAATAAAGTATGTATCCAATTTAATTTTAATCAAACTTTTCATATGGGGGATTTTAATGACTTTAGCTCACCATTTTTGAACCATTTGCATAACTCTGTACTGGCATTTTTTCTGCTATTAAAAAGAAAATAAAGCAAGCTCAAATCAAATGGGTTAGAGGCAAACATGAGACTATGATAACATCATTTAATAATGTGTTATAACAAAAAGGAAATCAAAGACTTTGGTAACTTCGATTTAATTCACAGAAGATCACATTTCTCCACATGGACTGATTTAAGAATGCAGGTTAGTTAACTACTCTTAGCTAGACTTTCAATTATGGCATGCAGACACATCCTCCTTTGTTCACTTTGGTTATTTCTGCATACCAGTAGATCATGAGGACATGGATAAAGGCATTGCACTTATTTTCTCCTTGAGCAGTTTCCATTGATGCTCACAGTGAATTATAGAATCTGGAGGATTCTGTATTGTTGTGATTCTAAATATTTTGCTGTGAGGTGTAGCCTGTGGATAGAAAGAGTCAAACAAGAACAAGTTACACAGTTTCTCTGGCTAGATGATGAATAATACATGCTTCTTGTCCTTATGATGTTCCCACACGTGGATGGTGAAGCAGGCACTAAGACGACTAAGCTAGCGCAACAAGATTTGACGAATCCAGAGCTGATAAATAATAGTTCACTTGGCATGGAAGCAAATAAGGAAATTCCAGGGAAGGCAAAGGCCCAAATTTGTGAACCTGTGTGCCATGTGCTAGGGAAAATTGGAAATGTCCAATAAACTAGAATGAATGTTGTGTGTGAGGGAAGCCTATAGACTCAATGAGAAGAATAATTAGTGAATGTGTCCATGTTTTCTACTATTCTAGGAGGGTCAGAAGGAAGGATTGAGTGCAGAAGACAAAACATTAATCTGAAGTGGGGCCATTTTCATATTTAGGCTTAAACAAGACTATAGTCAACACCATTAAAGTGTAGAAATAAAAAATATGATAACATTTTTAAGTGTCATAACTTCTAATTATTTGCAATCATATTTTTGGCTTACTCCCTTTCAAATACACTTAAGCATAATTTTAGCCTGGAAGAGAGAAAGACCCAATATTTGGTTAGTTCAGGGAGAGACTTACAAGCAAAGCATATCCAACCATGATTTTCTCAATTTCCTAAATTTATAAAGCAACGTAAGTAGAGATTCTGGCAAAATATGACTGAATTTTCAAACAATCAAGTCACTTCTCTGAAGAGATGTTAAACTCCAAAGATCAACCTACAGACTTTCCCACTTTGCTTAGAACTAGATAAAATATTCTTTTGACCTGAAATGGCTTAGAACAAATTCTTTAACAAAATAACTGATTAAACGCAATTGTCACTAAAACCTCACAATAGTTAATGCACTTAAAGTGTTCTAAATAGGCTGAGCATAGACGTATTAAAGGATTATACTGAGTGTCACCATATACACAGAAAAGTCTCCTTCAAAACCTACTACAGGGCATAATGGACTATACATGTCGTTCTGAATAAATTGGCAAGATTCAAGGTTTTCTCTAGATTCTAGCATCTTTAAAAAGAGAATGTCTGTTGTTTTATAAAGGCATTTATTTACATCTTTATCAGTCATCCCCCAGTCCCATTGTGCTCAGAACATGACAAGTTAAAGCAAGCTATGGATTGGGGTGGCTTTCTCTTCTGAGTCACTCCCAGACTAAGGAAGTGTCATGGTCACTGAGTGGGGAAACAAAGAACCAGCATGGGTCTATAGCTCTGACCTAACTTAAAGCTCCAGATGGGTCTGACCTTTTCTCACTTTGTGATTTAGACCTGAAAAAATGAGGCTGAAGTTGCTTCATCTTCCTGCCTTGAAAATGTTCTAAGGAGAGGAACCAAATACTGTCCTCTCTCCCCCAAACCACACCCCAGCACAGGGACGTGTGTCTCATTAGTACATCAATAAATTGTCTTTCTTTAGTATGCTAGAAAGCTCACAACTTTAAAATCTACAAAATGAATTAATTATAATCTAGAACTTCAGAATCTGTATAATAATAGTTGGATATACTTACGGGGTATGATATAATCTTTTTCAGCAAAGCCTCACATTGCACTACACAAATATATACAATTATTATTTGAAAGTTAAATTAATTCATTTAAAAAAGAATCTGTAGTAATATTGGTGTCTTCTGGGGAGGAAATTATTACATAAATATCAAGAATGGCAAAATGTTAATACTGTGTTACCCTGTGTCATTTTTGTGATTATAGGGATATTTTTCAAAATATAGAGTTTATAGTAAGGAAGTTTTCTTAACTATAGAATCTTGAAAGTATACAATGATGTTCATTGCAATTTTGTTTTTAAAGGTAAAAAAATATTGACTAGAGACAGGGGTTCATGACTGTCGTCCCAGTACTTTAGGAGGCTGAGGCAGGCAAATCACTTGAGGCCAGTAGCTGGAGACCTCCTGGCCAACATGGCAAAACCCTGTCTCTACTAAGAATACAGAAACTAGCTGGGCATGGTGGTGGGCACCTGTAATCCCAGGTATGTGGGAGGCTGAGGCACAAGGATAGCTTGAACCAAGGAGGCAGAGGTTGAGTGAGTTGAGATTGTGCCACTGCACTATAGCCTGGGTGACAGAGCGAGACTCCATCTTGAGAAAGAAGAAACAGAGAGAGATAGAGAGAGAGAGAGAGAGAGATAAGGAAGGAGGGAAGGAAGGGAGGGAGGGAGGGAGAAAGGAAGGAAGGAAGGAAGGATGAGAAGGAAGGATGGGAAGGAAGGAAGGAGAAGAAAGGGAGAGAAGGAAGGAAAGAAAGAGAAGGAAAGAAAAGAAAGAAAAGAAAGAAAGAAAGAAAGAAAGAAAGAAAGAAAGAAAGAAAGAAAGAAAGAAAGAAAGAAAGAAAAGAAATAACGAAAGGTAAAAAATATGTAAATATCCTCTATTCAATATCACAGTTGGCCAATAAATTTTGTATGTATGTGCGATGAAACCTTACACACTGCTGTCTTTCCTAATTGGGAATAAAATTTGAACTTAAAAACTGTATGACATGCTAAGGGAAACAGCATACAATCTGAATTCAAAATTTAATAAAAATATGCATATTCTATGTGTACATGGAAAAATAATAAAATGCAATAAACAAATACCTAAATAAATATGCTAGTATAGAAGCATTATGGGATTTTTCTTTAATTTTTTTTATTAGTGCCATTATATTTATCTTTAAAAAGATAAAAATGTAGAAGTGAAAATCGTAGAGGAAAAGAAAGCCACTGATGATGACTAAATGAATTACAATGTCGACATTCTAATTGCCACCAGTTAATGATATGAAATCAATTTGCAAATTAGATAACCTCTTGTGAAAACTGAGAGGTAGAATATTTCTGGTGAAGAATCTCACAGTAACCATGTATGGCCAAGAAAGACAGAATATAAGAGAAGGAAAATTAGAAAACCAATACGGTGGGCTTTCTGTCCTGTGCCAGGCACACAAGGGGGTTTGGCTTTGCCTCCTCCATGTGCACTCTAGATCTCCTAACAGTGGTGGACACGCAGTGCTTTCCTTGCTGATCAAGTCTGTTGCATATCACTTCAATTTCCTTCTTCTATAACATGAGGGAGTTAGCTCCATAATTTAAAGAACTATCTCAACCCTTAGTGGTATTGGTATTAGGATAGCCCTGGACATAGTGCTAGAAGGATTTAGTAGGTTTCATCACAATAAATGCCTTTGACAGAAAAATATGGTACCTAACTGGAGGCCATGGGCCTGTCTCAGTGCTATAGAAGACGATGAATCCATCTGCATAGTGGATAGAGGGTTCCTCATACACAGAGGGTCAGATGGAACTGAGGGAAAATAATCAGCCTGAAGATTTCAGAAATGTGATGTAAAGTCTTAGCAACTCCACTGAGTGTCCTTGGGTAATTTACCTGCCTGCTATTGGCCTCAAATGCCCCATCTGTAAGAAGGTACTAATAATAGCTTTGTCACCTTTTTTTTTTTTTTTTTTTTTTTTTTTTTGCAGGGCTTCCTGAATGAAATAATATTCCTGTAAGTCCTTTAAAAAATACCAGCAGTTAATGAAGTGCTAAATACACAACAGGTTTATTTGCTCTAAATTTCAGCTTTTGCTGTAGTGACACTACTTCCAGTCATTCACTGTTGAAAATTTCAAATGGTATGATCATTTTAAAAAGCAATCCCACAATGTATATTTGGAGTCCTGAAAACATTACTTAACTTTGACCCAGAAATACCAATTTCAAGGATCAATTCCAATGAAAATACACTAGAAGCATATCCATGCCAAAGTTGTATTTACACAAAAAAGTCAGACAAATGCTCAAAAATAGCATCTTGATTAAGTAAATTAAGACATGATAGGACAGTCAATAATATTTACAAAGATATTACATATACTTCTCTATATTAAGAAGACATTAAAAATATAAAATCATAGCTTGTCTATGCAGTATATGTGCACAGCTGTGCAAAAGATACATACACATAAAATATGAAAAATATTTGTCCTCAAGTGATGGAATTTTTCTAGTTTGAATTTTCCATGTTATCTATGATTATTATATATTATTTTATAAACAGAAAATTATTTTCAAAGCAAATCAGAAAGAGTCAATTGCAACCAGCTACAAAAAGACTGAATGGCCCACATGATATAGCTACTGAGAAAAATATTGCTCATGTCATTTTATTTGTTCCTTTTATAAATGTCACATGTGCATACTATATTTAAAACATTGTGAGCACAGATTGATTATTTTTTGTTGGCCTATTTTTTTAAAAAAAGAGAGCCAGTGAGAGATTAAAATTCTCAGGAGAAGTGGTATATGTTGAGATCTAAAATACATTATTTCAGTTTTAAGCAATTTTTTTTCTGAAAGTGTGAAGGAACTGGAAAAGAAAGAGTGTGAATTGAGTGTTCTAAACAACAGCATTGCCTGTTAAAAAATCTAAAAGCATCATAGCATGAATTAAGAAATAAGAAAAGGAGTGAGACAAAATTGCTTCATAAAAAACAACAAAAGAGCCTCCATCTGTCTTGTCCTTCACCCTCCAAACCCCTCAACAAACAGTATGATTTTTATTTCTTCCTTCAATTAGTCTTTTGATAATGAGGTCACCAAATTGCAGTTTGAGGTGTGGTGTTCTTGTCATTTTTGTACTTGGAGGTTTCCCTGAATTCATCCACACTATCCTTTGCAGATTTCTATTAAGGAGGAAAAACAAAAAACACTAACCATGACCCCCTTCCCCACAAAGGCCTGCAATTTGACATTCTAAATATATCTAGAGGATGTGTTTAATTGCAGTGACTTCTTAAGGACATCAAGTTTCCTGGGGCTCAGCCATTTTATTTCAGACAAACTTTATCTGCAGAGTATCAAATCTGAACCATTTCATGGGACTGAAGCTGTTTTAATTGCTTTGAGTTTACAGATTGCATCCATAGTTTTAACTCCTTCACAGGTAAGAATAGAAAGAATGAGATGTAATGGTTTGGCATCAAGGCAGCCCATATACAAACACCAGCTCTGCTAGTTATTGCTGTCTAACTTGAAAAGAGCTATCTCCTTGTGTGTCTAATATCCTTATGAATTAAGGGGTGATTATTGATTGCACTACTGGGAAGATTACATAAGTTAACATATACAACCATGTCTGGCAGAGAATGGATGCTCAATATAAATGTTCTTCTTATTATATATGAAGATAATTTTAAGTAAAATAAAAAAAATTAAATACCATGGGGCACAGTGGCTTACACCTGCAATCCCAGCACTTTAGGAGGCTGAGACAGGTAGATCATGAGGTCAAGAGATTGAGACCATCCTGGCCAACATGGTGAAATCCCGTCTCTACTAAAAATACAAAAATTAGCTGGATGTGGTGGCACACACCTGTAGTCCCAGCTCCTTGGAAGGCTGATGCAGGAGAATCACTTGAACCCAGGAGGTGGAGATGGCAGTGAGCAGAGATCGTGCCATTGCACAGCCTGGGTGACAGAGTGAGATTCTGTCTCAAATACATACATACATACATACATACATACATACATGGGATCAGATCTGTGTGCTTTCAAGATCTTAACCTGGAAGGAAAATGCAAGCTACATTACCACAGGAGGAAGTTGTTGCTAGGAGATAAGTCGAGACGTGTTAAATGATCCAAACGTGAGCTAATGAATACCAGAGGGGAGCTAATATTTACAGGGTGCATTTGAAAGGGTATTACAATACATAAGCTTAGAAAGGAATTAGTCAACTGTCAAGCAAAAATGAAAGAGAGTAGAGTGATTTGAAAGATCCAGCCTTACAATATTGGAAAAACAGGTATTCCTAAAATTCTAAAGCATAGTAAATAAAATTGAGAGAGCTTGAGATACAGGGGCTAATTCTGACATTGCTTCTTGACAAAGCTTGAATAGGTATGACATTCACACCTGTTGCTAAAACTCCTCAAGGGCTCAAGAGGCTGCAGAACAAAAGTGAAGTTAAACTTTCCCATTGGGTTCCCTGACATAGGCAAAGATAATTAAGACTATAGCTTTTCAATAAACTATCTTTAGTCTCAAGAGAGGCCCTTCAAGTGGAAAGGGAATAAGAAGGAATGGGGAATAATAAACAAATATAGAGAGAGATCCAAGATGGCCGATTAGCAACAGCTCAGGAATGTAGCTCCCAGTGAAAGCGCAGAGAACGAGTGGACGCCGCACTTTCCGACGAGTTTTTGTTGCCCACAGACCAGAAGAGTCCCGGCAGAGAAGCCACACGGGTCGCCAGCGCGACTCTTTTGGCCGGCGCGGCTCTTTTGCCGTATACTCCCAGTCCGGAGTATACGGGACGGACGGGCTCGGCTGGTCCCATCCCCACAAGGAAAACAGCAATTGGAAGCACTGAGGACTGAGAGTTTCACAGCAAGCACAGCGAACCCGGGAAGGTCTGGCTCTGAGGGAAACCGGCGTCCGCCAAAGGAAAACTAAGAAACAGAAAAACTTCATCACCGGGCGGAGAGAGATCCAAGATGGCCATGTAGCAGCGACTCGGGATTGTGGCTTGCGGTGAGGGTGCAGAGAGCGAGTGGACGCCGCAGTTGCAGACGAATATTTGATGCCCATGGACTGGGAGATTCCCGGCGAGGGAATCTTTTGGCGACTCTTTTGGCTGGCGCGGCGCTTCTTGGTGCGGAGTGTGCGGGACTGGGTGGTGCCCTTTTAGTCGGGCTCCGCTGGTCCCATCCCCACAAGGAGAACAACAATCGGAAGCGCTGAGGACTGAGAAGCACAGCTGAACCCGGGAAGGCCCAGCTCTGTGGGGAAGGGGCGCCCCCTGAAGGAAAACTAAGAAACAGAAAAAACTTCATCACCAACAAGGCGGACGTCCACTCAGAGACCCAATCTGAAAGGCGGCAATTACAAAGACGACAGGTGGATAAATCCACAAAAATGGGAAGAAACCAGTGCAAAAAGACTGAGAACACCCGAAATCAG